>VZTR01024773.1:21648-98469 GCA_013400775.1 Chaetops frenatus | reverse complement strand
GGAGAGGAGAGGAGAGGAGTCAATCCAAATACCTGTGCCCTGCTGGCAAGGGCACTGCCATGATCTGTTTAGGGAGCTGGGGACAAGCAGGCAGCCCTCAGGGCTGGATGCAGAACCCATCTGGCTCCAGAGGAGAGTGGCTCTCCCTCCCTTTTCCTCTCCTCTCACAAAGCTCCTTTCCTATCTTTTCCTTTCAGCTGAGAGCTGTGAGTGCTGAATCCAGCCACTGAATCCCCCTGGGGCACAGCTGGGTCCTGTTCTCACATGCAGATGGGACCTGGTGTGACCTGCAGTGATCCTGGACTGCTGGATGCTGCAATCTGGACAGGCACATGGTGCTTGCAAGTGGTCCAGCAGGCTCCACGCTGCTTTTGGCGTCTCCATCAGCCCCGTTTCCATATTTCAGCATCCTACAGGCTGGCTTCGTGAAAAGGCTTGTCCTCAGCCTCTCCAAGCCTGGAAAACCTTTACCCATGTGAGGGGCAGTGCATGTTCCCTGTCTTCCCTCTTGGGAACCTCCAAGCACCCCTGATGGGGTGATTTGGAACAGCCCCGCAGAGCATCAGAGCCCCAGCATGCCACTGCCTCTCCTCTTAATCAGCTAATTGTGTGTTTGGGGTTTCAGGCAAGGGCCCCAGCCTGGTGTTGCCATACCAACCACATCAGCTTCACTTTCAAACATTTACCAAGCAGGCTTGAAATGCGGAGGGGGGGTGAATTAAAAGAGAAGAGGAAGCCAAACAGAGGGTTGATGGGAGGGAAGAGAGTAAAAGGGCTGCCTGTGCCTCTTTCACTACCCCACGCTGAGTCCTGCAGGGCAGAAAGCTCTGATTAAAACAGCTCTTGCTGGGACTCAGAGGCTTTTTGGGGAACAAAATAATGCCCTTGCCTGCTGGAGACTGTCTGGGGCATTACTGGGGATGGGATCATATTTGTTCCTTCAGCAAGGTGAGGGGAGGGCTGTGAGATGAGGGTGCCCAGGACCCTGAGCAGGATGGGGGATGGATGGTGGGTGCTGGCTCTGGGGATCTATCACCCTCAAAGTTGGCTGGGCTGGGGGTGCAGGTGGCTGGTGTGATGGCTCAGGGGAGGAGCTTAACAAAGATGGCTTGGGGTGTGATGTGGGGCAGAGCTTACAGCTCAGAGGATCTGTCCCCTCTTTGTCCCCAACCTGCTGTCATCCCGGGGTACAGAGCAGGACCCCTGCTCCCGGGAGCACTGGCCCCTGCTGGAATGTGCCTACCCTGCTTTCTGGAGCTGGGTTGTCTGTCCACCCTGCTCCCTGGCGCTGACCCTGTCCCTCCTCTCTTCTTCCAAATCCACATCTTTGCCCCGCTTGACTTTTCTGTGAGCTGGATTGGCCCTTCCAGCTCCTCCAGCCCTGGAAAGCAGGCTCTGGGCTGCTTTTTCATGCCAGCACTGGCATGGCATGAGCCTTTCTTTGCCTGCCAGCCCTGCCGCAGCCTCTCAGCAGTGGCCTGCATGATGCAGGCAAGGGAACAGCCCCAGGAGGGGAAATGGAGGCGCATGTGTGTTCCTTCTCCAGTTCATGCAGCTTCCTCTGAAAACCCACTTAACAGATCAAAATTTTATACTCTGAGCCATGCTGAAGCCCAAGACAGAGCAGATTTTAGTTGCTTGCAGATTTTGGGCAAAAGAGAGCCATGACATGGAAAGGAGACATCAGCTGCTGCAGATACACAGGGGAGGTGGTGAGGAGGCAGGACAGGTCAGAGAAAGGATAACATACAAGGAAACCAAGAATTTGAGGGTGACATGTGGTCTTCCTGGCATCCTGTCTCTTGGGATGGCCCTTGATCTGGCATCTGATTGCCTCTGCCCAGTTCCTCTCCCCCCTGGCTACCGTGAGCCTCGGGCTGGGGGCAGATGCAGAGGTCAGCAGCAGGGGTGTAGCCCAGGCTTTGCAGGGGAAGCTGTGGGATTGCCCGCGCTGCCTGGGGCTTTGCAAGCAGCCTGAGACAGCTCGGCCAGAACAGTCAGCTTGTCAGCCTTGCTGAGTACCTCTGAGTGGCCCTGATGGCTTTCTGCTGACAGAGTGCTGCCCTGGCAGCTCTCATCTGCTGGAGATGGTGTGTGGGCAGACCCCCTGCCTCCTCCTGTACACCCTCAGGGGCTGGTGTGCTCAGTGCTGGGTACTGGGACTCACCCTGACCTTGCCACAATGCAAATCGGGGCATCAACAGGGCAGGAAGGCAAATCCTCCCTCTCGGGGCTGTGTGTGTGCTGCAGCTCAGTGGATGGAGCAATCATGGGAGGTCTCAGTGGAATGCCCTGTGCCATGGGTTATGCTTGCTGGGCAGGATACCCTGGTGTATCCCTCCTGCATCCTCCACCCTGCCCGTGGCTTCCCCACTGTGGGCCAGACACCAGTCAGGAGGTGGGACAAGGGCTTCCCCATCACAGTGGTGCCACAGCCACCGGGACAGGCTGCACCTCCTAGCTGCTGCCTGCTTTGTCACAAACATCATGCTTTGCTCTCCATCCTCACCCTGTGTCCTTCTGACAGGGAAAAGCCTCCAAGCCATTATTCTTGGGCTGTTCTCCCCTGCAGACTCAGAAGGAGATGGTCAGTGTGACCGCTGTGCAGGTGGCAGGGAGAAGGAATGTGGAGTCACACGACCCTGCATCCCACCCCAGGAAGCTCATATGTAGCACATATGGGCCTCTTGAGTGCTGGACAAGAGGCTCTCTTCTGGGCAGCTCTGTCTGTGAGTTTTCCATCTGCTTGCAACCTTTCCAACGGCTTGATTTACTGTAATTCCTCTGGAAAGCAACTTCTGTGATTGCTAGCCTGGAGATCTCAAGCTGGACTTAAACAACAGGATCCTAAAGAGGCCATGAATAATTGAGCCTAATAAATATTAATAACTGTGGCAGGGCATGTAATTGCAAGGAGTGTTCTGGAAACACAGCTCTGCAGGCAAATGTGCACTCTCGGCAGGCTGGGGCAGAGCCCAGTTAACACTGGTGCTGCCGGGCCATGCAGAGCTGTACCTGGCCACCGGCCCTGCCACCCTCCCCTGGGGCTAGTGGTGGCCAGGGGCAGGGGATGCTGGCCACTGTGTGAGTTCTCAGCTGTATTTAGCAGAGGGTCTCCCCCCCCCCGCCCCAGCCTGATCTCCTGTTGAACACAAGCAGACTTGAAGCATCCTCTGCATCATTTGGCAGGGATGTTGTCCGACTCAGAGCTATCCTCATCCCTCAGGCATCCTGGAGGACCTGGGACAACCCCTCCAGAAAGTTTACCTACAGCCCATAGGAGGAATGCCCCAAAATGAAGTCAGTCTATGCATGCTCCTTGCTCTTTGTACCCAAATACCAGATCATCTGTCTATGGCCAGATTTCAAGCAAGACTGTCCCGTGCGTCACAAAAAAATGGATGCACTGAAAAATCTGGCTCCCAAGGCCAAGAGATATCAAGAAGAAACAGTCTAAGTTTTGTATGACCTAACAAGTCCTCCAAAGTTGGGATGAGTGAAGACAAGACCGAGGGAAGGATATGCATGGATTTTCTATTTGTGACAGGACAGTGATGGGGAGTGCATCCTGACTCAGGGATGTCCTAAAGGAAAGACTGAACTTGTCACTTGAACCCTTGCTGAGCCATTGATCAGAGCTTGAGCAGATGCAGCATCCTGCCCAAAGTAGCAGGGTTTTTGGATGAAATATAATTACAAGCTAAAGACAAAACCCCATGGTTCTCTTCCTGGTGTGCTCTAGTCCCAAACTGAATCAAATGCCTGCAACAATGCTCACCCTTGTGGCCTTGCCAATACCTGATCAAACCCAGCATTTCCCAGTCTTGTCTCTGCTTTTCAAGGCAGATGAGGAAAAGGAGTTAAGAAGGAGTCACAAGTGCTTGGATGGAAGGGCTCAGTCTGCAGCAGTGCTGTGAGTGGGGTTGAAACGTGTACATGAAGGCTTTGCCAGAGCTTTCTGTGTGTTGTGGTTCAGAGTGGGGGCCTTGTGGACCTGCCCCTTTGTAAAAAAATCATTGGCTTTATTGCCTGATGCCGAGGGTGTGATGAAGGCTTCTTTATGGCATACAGGGGAATGGAACAGAAAAAACCCCGAGAGCTGGGGGCAATCTGTGTAGGATGTTGCCCACAAGTTTCTGCTTGAAAATTGTGGTGCTTGGGCAGCTGAAGGCCTGTGAATGCTTGGCAAGGGTATTGTACCCTCTGCAGGAGCTTCTCCCACACTGAACAAGTGCTTCTTTTCCCCAAGCTGCCTGGCTGTTGAGACTGCATCTTGCAAATGCGATTCCAGACAATAACAGCTTGCAATTATGCAGTGCTTTCAAAACCAAGATATCCTGAATTTCGTTAACGTCTTTGTATAAAACTAGCTGAGGCTGCTTTTGGGATGCAAAGCTCCAGCCTGTTTCCAGCGGAAACGTTGCAGCTGGATCACCCAAATCTTTATTCTGTTCTGGAGATGGATCATCCTGAAGGAGATTTTAGGGTGTTGCTGTCTGCCTGGGACATACTGCCTGGGCTCAGCCAGAGCAGAGGGTGCACAGAGACATCCTGTGGTCTCTGACCCCCACTTCCTGTGATTTCTATTTCTAATATAGGTTCAGGAGGAGGGCTGGGGGGTGGGGATCATTCATGCAGGAGTCAAAAGGCTCTGTGCTCTCTGGGGGTGAGAGAGGTGTGACTTGGTGAGGATCAGTACAGGGAGTGGGAATTGCTGTAAGACCCATTATGGGGCAGCATCTCAGGAACCATTTCTCAGTGTGCAAAGGGCAAGCAAGGATTTCCCAAGGGAAAGCTGTGCTGGACTCCAAGGGTCAGCACCTGGAGCTTGACAGCTGGTGGATGGCCAGTAATGACTGAAGCACCTGGAGGCGGATGCAGGGCTTTCCATCAGCAACGGGGATACCCACAGGGGGTGACCTTTCTGCCAAGCTCAGGTGCCACTAGGCAAGGGTGGCGGACACCTGACACGGCCTCCGTGAAAAAGAATTAGATAAATGTGAGCACCAAGACCCTGAAATTCATCAAGGGGGGTGCCCAGTGCAGCCCTGAGGTGCAGTGAGCCCAGGCAGGGAGCAGAGCACGGAGCAGCAGTGCTGGTGGGAAGGACCTGTGTGTTATCCTGGACACTGGGCTGAATGTGAGCCAAGAGAGCACTCTTGTCGTGGAGAAGGGAAACCACATCCTGGACTACATTAGGAGGAGAGTGTCCAGAAGACTGAGGGAAGTTATTATCCCCGCTCCTTGGCACTGGGGGGGATGCACAGATCACAGAACCTATTCTTGAATTGCTCCTAGCAGCAGCTCTCCCCCAGCTTCCTCTGTTGATACCAGGATGTGAAAATACAGACGATTATACAGGGGTTACTACTGCAGGAGCAATAAAGGAGCTGTAGTGTTATCCCAAGGCACTGGGACCACCTGCTTGGGAAATACACAGTCTTTCCTAAGTCCCATATAGTTCAAATGACACATTAGGGGAAACAAAGATCTTTACACTAGGATATTAACTGGTCTTTTGGATGAAAAATTAATGAAAAACTTGGCCGTGAAGAGCCTGGAGGTTTTTATTCTGTGGTAATAGATACCCCAAAACACAGGAATACTGAAATGTTGCCAGTTGCTCTGAGTTGCTGTGCAGTCACTTTCTAGGTGAAAGGCAGTAATACTTCATCTGCTGTATTGCTTTCAGGATAGAAATCTGCTTCAGCTGTAGTTGAAAGTGTGAAAAAGTGAGTGGTCAGCAGCTTGGCTGGCCATTGCTACCTGCAGCTGACAGTGCTGGAGCTCTTTGAGGAAGCAGGCAGCAGAAATCAGTATTTGCCAGGGGCTGACTGCCCAGAGTCCATGTTGCACAGAGAGTGCTCACATCAGTGTTTTCTCAGTCCTTTTTCTTTCTGACTGTGTCCAAAAATCGGTGTTTCAGATGAGACCCATCTGTCATGGATAGGCACATTTGCCCCCCAGGGTTAACTTAATACCCCGTGGTAGAGAAGAATCCAAATAATTTTGGGGGTTATCACAGGTATCTCTGCACTGGGTGTCGTGTTTTCTGGGGCCCCTGAGGCAGGTGACACCTGGCAGTGGTCTCACTGCTGGGTGCAGCCATTACCACGCTGTCAACACTTCAGGGGGATCCAGCATCACGTGGCGAGGCTGGCAAGGAGGCACACACCAGAGAGAGGGTGACATGGGTGGGCTGGTGACTAGTGGCTGGGGCAGACTTTCAGGCCAGTGGCATGGGCAGGCTTGTGACAAGAGGCTCTGGAAGCGGCAAGCCTCATTCAACAGGGAATCGAGGGCAGGACTGGATGCCCTGGGACAGATTTGCCCCAAGCTCCTGCCTTCATGGGTGATTGCAGAGCATCAATCCCCAAATCCGCTCCACTTCTCAAAGCTTTTAAGCTCCCTGGGCTTTACTATGCTCAAAGGCAGCTGCATGAAAGAATATTTTCCCTTTGTAAACAGAAGCAGCGACCTGCTTAGCATTGATCCTGTGAGGCAGGGCTTCAAATTCAATTTGTTTCCATCATATCTGTGAATAGTTCAGTAAATTGATTTCTGAGAATAAAAATGTATTGACAGTGATTAGAGCTGATAAATATAATTTTAAGTATAAGATGAGGCTTATGATCATTGAGTTGTTCACCTGAGGGATGCAAAACGTGTACAGTAAACAGTATTTTCCTAAGACGTCACTTAAAGCTCTGACCTTTATTTTTCATGAGATGACTCCAATTTCCATCTCTTTTTCAAGGGAGGAAGCCCTGAAAAAGTCATGGAGTGCAGCTGATGATCCCTAAACCTGCAATTTATGCGACTGTTGTAATCTCTGCACAACCGTAACTGATGAATATGCATCACATCATTTCAATGCGTGGCAGAAAGCAACCTACTTCTGTCCCCTGTCAACCTGTGGTGGGTCTGGCTGCATATTCCTGAGACTCTGTGCCCTCAGTGGGGCTCTGGGATTTCGGGGAGAGTGGGCAAACCACGGGAAAACCCTGAGTCCAGACCTGGTCTGTATGTTAAGACAGATCTATCCATATGTTCCATGGGTACCAAGGCTGATTCCTTCCTGCCTTCTCTTAAGACTCACTTAAGGCAGGGTTTGGGGCACAGTGAGGCAGCAGCTTTCTGAGGGTGGCTGGGAGGATGGTGGCCACCCCAGAGGTGGCCCTGAATTAGCATCTTGAAGCCGAAGCCTCAGAGATGCGATAGACACAGAAGAATGGCCAAGTGACATTCTAATGAGTGTTAATGGGAGGTAGGAATTAAATCCTGCCGGCTCATTAGCAAGGGAAGAGGTGCCATCTGCTATGGCTGGCAGGTTCCCTGCCACAGTTTGTGGAGGGGGGGCTACTGCTTCTGTGGGGATGTGGGAAGGCAAGACCTGTGCATGGGAGGGTCCATGCTGCTTTGTGTGGGACAGCCAGGAGCCAGTGCTGGGCACTGTTGTGTGTGAGAGCTTCCTTTGTTGTGATGGGATCTGCTTTGGCATTACAAAGGGTCCCTGTGCACTCTCATTTTGTCCATGGGCTCCCCAGCCCCTTACAGCCTGGCCAATAAGGCAGCAGGACTGGTAGCAGAACTGGCAAGAGGATGAGCTTTGATCCTGCCAAAGAAGGCTGATGGCCTCTCTGTGAGTGCCCACGACCTGGACTCTCCCCTCCCAGCCTGCTGGCAGTGACACAAGGATGCTGGTTGGGCTCTCCAGCCATAGCCAGTTGCCTGCAGGTCTTGATTACCCCTGATTGCCTTCAGGGCTGAGAGATCTGGGGCTGCAAGCCAGGCAGTGGGGCTTGAAGAGCTGTGACTATCACTGGGGAACACTGTGTGTGAGATACTTCTCCTGGATGGAGGAGTTGCTCAATGTCTCCTGGTTTGTCTCTGGTCTTCCCAGCCTCACCCAATGCAGCCTGCAAGGCAACAGAACCTGCAGCAGGACCAGCTTTGACCCTTCCCAAGGAGCACGACCATCAGACCAATCCCGCCACACGATGGTCATACAGCTGAGGACAGGAGCCAAGCAGCAAGGACACAGCAGGAAAATGGCTGGAGATGAAGCTGTGAACCTTTCTGGAGCAGTGCAGTGGTTCATGGAGAGGTTGCAGTGGCTGCTGCTCAAAGCCCTGCCGGTGGTGACTGGCCCCTGTGTCCAAAGTATCTGGCTAAGCCGGGGCAGGTCTCACGTCAGCATCCCTGTGAGGCTGACTCATGCCCTGTGCTGCATCCCTCGCCCACCCAGTGCATGGTGACCACCATGGCAGTGCTTTCCCTGGCTGCAGGGGAGCTGCTGCCTCAGCCTGGGCTGCCAGGCACCTCTGCCCTTTCTGCTCCAAAATCTGTCCTGCTCCTTCCCCCAGCCTGCCCACTCCTGTGGAGCGCAGCTGAGCCTCGCTCCCCTGGCAGCCTGAGCAACGGGGACCTGACCCGGGGGGAGAAGACCCTGCAGAGCTGGGGTCTGCCTGCAGACCCTGCTCCTGGGGATCTCTGTATGGCTGCAAAGCCCCTTGAGCCTGGACAGCGTAGGTGGCACTGGTCTGGAGGGACTGGAATTGTGGTTGTGTGTCAGGCCTGTGCTGGTGCACAGATTCATTGGTGTGCTCAGCAAAAAAGGGGGAGCAGCTGCCCAGGAGGAGCTGGTTGGCATGAGCAGGGGCAAATGGGAAGTTGAGAAGGGTAAAGTTGTGAATGCTTCTGGGAAATATGCATGGCTGACCACTGCAATGATGATGATGATGATGATGATAAGGAGGTGCTGCAAGAACATATCCTCATCTTTTAAATCTATTTGCCAAAAGAAAGGAAATGTGGTTATGCAAGATGCAGAAAGGGAAGCAATGTCTGTATTCAATGTTTGGGAAGAAGTAAGGAAGACTGTGAAATATTTTCCAGTTTATCAGGCTCTATAGGGGATGCTAGAAGACATACACCAAGGGCAAATATTTCAAAAGTAGCTGCCTGCATAAATTGTACCCAAGAGCCCTGTAAAATGGGCTGTGGGATTTTAGCTGCAATAGTCTTTATTTCTTTTACAACTGGAATTTCCCTGGTGCTCCCAGGAGGTGCTGGGGCTGACAGACCTCTGCTGGGTATCTCTCTGCTCAGGCATCCACATTCCCTGAAGCACAGAACATCTTTCATGTGAGTCAGGCCCACAGAGATGACACGGCTCTTACTACAAGCATCTTGAAAGAAGACTGGCTGCTTGCTCTTTCTGGGGAAAAAAACCGAGCAGATTAAAGCAAAGGCAATGCAATTGCCACACGAGGTTTTAAAGGGTAATGGGAGCACAACCCATGGGAAGGGGCCCCCTTTGTCTAGCTCTCCACTTCTGCCTCCTTCATCCTTGTGGTGAAAAGCTTGTGGAGAGAGATCACTTCTCCCTCGACATGGGGACACCCTGTGTCTTGCTGCTGGGAGACAGCACCTCTTTTTGGTGTACTTAGGTTTTAATGGGGCTTCTCATTTCTGTAGCCAGCCCTTTGGAGGTTTGACCACGAATCTGAAGAGTTGTCCCCTACAAAGAGGACATGACAAAGGTGCTTAGTTGCTCCTTCTTGCCGACCTGCCTCACAGAACAGGTCTCCAGAGTAACTTCCAACTTATTTTGTGAATTCCACAGCTTTTTACAGCCATTTCTGGTCATTTCCTGTGCTGTGAAAGGTGTTCCAGGTGCCCTAGGAAATGCAGTGGTGGTGGGAATCCCTGTGAGAGTTTGGAGACATGAGGCTGCCCTGAGCTGGGGAGAAGCAGGAGGTGGCTCAGGACAGTAGGCACCAGTAGCCATCTGTGAGGAAGCAACACCTGCCAGGGTAATCCTCTAGGACCAGCTCTGGACCTGATGATGGTCAGCATGATAGGAAATGAATATTATATGATTGTAGATGAAAGCTGCAGGCACAAGGAGACAAGCAAGGAGCTAAAACATTGCAAGGACTGGGCATCTGCACAGCCACCAGCGAGACCTGGGGCTGTGAGAAGCTCATCTGATGGCTCCCTCAGGCTGTAGGCTTTTTAAGACTGAGGAGAATGCATTCTGCAGCTGCTTTATTCCTGTAGACATCCGAAAAAGCAGGAAACCAAATTATTTTCAGGATCTGTTGTCTGCAAAAGAACTTCTCCACTGCTTTGCCCTGTGAGGTTTTCGGCAAGACAGAAACATGGGGCTGTTGCTGTGCTGGGCATCACTCACAGGTTCTTTGAACACACAGAAACTGACCATCGTTTCAAGGCTGTCAGAGCAACAGTTTTGGCAACACCACTGAGCTGCTAAAAGGCAGAAGGGTTCAACTCTTTCCTGCTGATCTCAGGAAATGATTGCCCTCCTAAACTGACCTCTCATTACGCCACATCTGGGTAATGTGCTCAGGTTTCAGCCCCCACAGTACAGGAGAAACATTGATAAGCTGGAGTGAGTTCAGCAGAAGCCACTGAAATGGCTTGGGCTGGAGCTCCTGCCCTGCAAGGAGAAGTTGGGGAGCTGGGCTTTTCACCTGTGAGAAGGGATGGTTTGGGGGAGACACAAGAGCAGCTCCCCAGCATCTGTGGATGGATTATTGAGAAGATGGAGCCAAGCGTTTAATGGAGGTGCACAGTGAGGGGCATGAGAGAGAGTGATCTAATTTGCATTGCAGGAAAATTATCCCCATGGGCACAGACACATGCTTGAAGAGGGGCCTGGAGATCTGGAGAGACCTCCAGCCTTAGATGATTTCAAGATGCAGATGGGCATCCCGTGCAACCTGGTCCAACCAAAGTGACTTTGTGATTCTCTGATCCCACCGCTGTTTTGTATGGGAGGTTGGACTTGAGCCCTTGTTTGGTCTGTCAGTTCCTGAGGTGGGTTTGTCAGTCTGTGGAGGTGTGGGCAGGAGACTGGGAAGATCAGCAACTGAAAGTGGTATTGTGCACCTGGGGAACCTGAAGGAGGTGTAGGGAAAAGCTGGATGCTTGGTGGGAGGACAGTCTTCTCTACCTCAGGCCTGCTCTGCCACCAGTCCCTGGTGCCTGGTCTGAGGCTGGAGAACTGGCCCTGGCAAGGACCTGCTCAGAGCACAAAGACTCTTGGAGCTGGTGGAGAAGAGTAGGACCAAACAGCATATGGATTCAGACAAGTTGGATAAGAAATAAAGCCAATTTCTATCATATCCTTCTGGATTTGGACTCATCCAGCATGCTCTTCTGCCAGCTCCAAAGGAGATGGGAGAGGGGAAATTAATGGAGCTGCTTGGAAAGCGTTTGCAAATGCTTTGGCCCCATGCAGAGGGCTGTGGGACAAGGGTCTGAGAGTGGTGTGGAGCCAGGGGTCCTGAGCAGGGCTGGGGGCTGAGTTGCTCGGGTGCTGGCGGCCAGGACTACCTTCTAGGGGAAAAAGCAGTGGGATGCTGACGTCTGCATCAGGAATGGAGCAGGGCATGAGGTTACGCCTACGCCTCAGAGGAAGGAGGTTGTAAATCAGGGAATGGTGGGGTGCACAGGGCAAGGAAGATGTCTGGGCTGTCTCAGCATCTGGTGGGACCCGTGTTCATCGGTGATTAATGAAGGAACTGCCGTGTCTGGATGAGGTGATTAAATGTGCAGAACAAAGCCACCAGGCACCGCGGCCAGCTGGCAGGGAGAGCCTGGGGCCGAGCTCTCTCATCCCTGGATGGAGTGGCTGCATTCTCCCATCCCTCGAGGATGTTCCCTGGCTCTGCTCAGCCCCGTACTCTCAGCCTGGCATTAGCTGGCCTGGCTCAGAGGCCTGCCACAGAGCCTGCAGACAATTTGCCAGCACATGCAGGGATATTACAGTGGTGCCACTGCATCCTGAGCATTACCTCAGGACAACACTGTCACTCTGCAGTAATAAAACAGGGGGAACCAACGCAAGAGAGCCTTCTGAAGCTATAGATGATCCCTGGTTTCTTGGCTGAGAGACCAGGGGCTGCAGCTATGGAGAAACCAGTGGGGCAAAGGGAAAAACAGAAAGGTCACTGCAATTTTTCTCTTCCCAAGAGTCACAAAGGTCACAAAGTTGGAAAGCCGTGTCTGTGTGCTCTCCTCTGTCTACTTTTATTCTTGCTCGCCTCTCATTCATGGACAGTTAGTAACCCAAAAAGCTACTCTATCTGCCCATGTCCCTGCAGTTCTCTGGAATGATTTTGTCCTCCCAACTAGCAAGAAACTGTTGTCTATCTTGCCATGGCTCAAAGGGAGGGCATTCATCAGTGCTGTGGGCTCCCAGTGTCCCCTGGCCATTTTGGGGTCCTCAGTGCTCCTCTGGCAGCTTTCGTGACTGGAAAACCCATGTTTTTCAACTTCCACTCATATAGCTTTCAGGAATATCCTTATTTATAAAAAAAAAAGGAGAAAAAGAAAAAAAACAAAAAGAAAAATAGAAAAAAACCCCAATTGCAAGTCCTTTTCATGTTTTTTTCCTCTGATTGTGTTCCTCAGTTTAATTAATTAAGCTGTTTGTCTCAAAATCTCCCCTCTAAATCTGAGCTATGTTTCTGGTTGAACTGACCAGGTTTTGAGTCCAAGTTGTTCTGTTTGTATTACCGGCAAAACTTTGGGTTCTCATGCCTGGAAGACATCACACTGGGAACAGCTGGACAAGCCGAGGAAGGGATGGGATCTTCTGTATCTGAGACACCACAGATAGGGCACTCGGGGTCCCTGCATCTGGGTCATTGAGATCTCTGGTCGCCTTGTGCCCTGCCAAAATCCGCTAGTGCTTAGCCTGAGCTTCGTGTGTGGCAACAGCGCAAGCACTGCCTGTTGCTGACCTTCAGAGCTACCCACGGGCAGGCAGGGGAGGTCCTGGCATGGCTGCAATCAAGGCCAAATGTAAGTTCCCCCAGCCTTGTGTTGTGCTGGCCTTGGGGAGAGTGAGGGGGCTGGTGGCAGGGAGAGGAGGGAGAGAAGGACAGACCTCCCCATTTGACACGCCTGGAGCTTGTCGGGCTTGTCTGGGTCCCTGCACCGGCAGGAAATGGGTTGTGAGCTCCACTGGTGCCCTGGGGTTGGCAAATCGGCCACTCTGTGTCCCTAAAGCAGATGGGCATCAGGGCAGAGCATTTTCTCCCACTGTCATGCTCTAACAGGCCCAAAGAAATGTCTCCCTCGCCCCAAAAGCACCAATACTGCACCATGCTGGGGGAAAACATCAAATTTCAACCACAAGCCCCTTTTACAGGAGCATCCATCTTCTCTTTTGTCCCCAGCTCACCCCCGTGTCTGTTCCTCAGGACCCAGGGGTTGTGTCTCTCTACTGCTCATCCCATGCTGCAGTGCATCAGGAACCCCAGACGGCTGCACTCCCTTCCTTCTCCCTGCAATCACAGCCAGGCCTGCTGCAAGCTGCTTGCTCTATGGAGTGCAAACATACCAGATGGTCTGGGGGTCCAGAGTGACCCCTCAAGCTTGTGAGTAGAGAGAGGACAGCCTGTTTCCATCGACAGGGACGGAGGCTTTGACTCGGGGGGGATGCAGAAGTTTCAGCACGCGGCTGGACAGATGCAGAACGGCTTCTCTGTGGTGTTGGCTTGGGGTCTCTGGGCCACAAGGGTTTGAAGGCTGCAAAATCTGGAGTTGATCAAATAATGAACGACTCCAGGTAGCATCTACTGTCTCCAGGCACGGGGCAGCACAAGGACAGGGGAATCTGGCTAGGAAGACTGTGATGGAGGCTCCACTCTGCCCTGGGCTGGCTGCTCAGCTCCACCGAGCCCTGGAGGATGGTGAGGAGCCCTGGAGGATGGTGAGCTGCCCCTTCCCTGAGGGGTGGGCGTGTTAATGTGCTCAGGAGGATGGAGGGGACAGCTAGTCAGAGTTCCTGGGCGGACATGGGGCACTGGGGCCCAGGCTTCTGGTGAGACATGTTACAGACATGAATCCGTTCTGACAGCTCTGAGCACCTTTTCCCCAGCCTTGCTGTCCCCCTTTTTTTCCCCTTTGAAGGGCATGTGCTTGGTCACCCTGTAGTTTGCAGTGCCCCTAAGCTGGTGGCTGGCTAACTCATCTGGGTTAGCACCGAGCCCTCCCTGGGAATTCCCTTCACAGATGCCACAGGGTTTATTAGCCCGTGTGCTTTTGTGCCCGAGTGTGACTGCAAAAGCTGCTTGCAGAAACAGGCTGGAACTGTTTGCAAACCTTCCAGGCTGGGTCTTTGCCTTAATCTCTGTGATTAGCTCAAATGGAAAGGAACAGCTGGGCAGCTGGTGAGCCGGGGAAGTGGGACAAACATATGTGAGATGCAAAGCTTCCCAGAAATTGCAGCCTGGAGTTTAGTGCCAAGGGACTGGAAGGACAGCTCTTTATGGGGGCATCCTCGGAGTGGGAGAATGGAGTAGGTAGTGTGTTTGCCCAGCAGATGGTCTGGCATCCATGGAGGGGCAAGAGAGCCCTGGATGGGAAGTGAGTGCAGTAGGTGTGGGTACCACATCTCCTGTTGTTTCTTGTTTGTCTGCACTTCTGATTAAATGGGTTGGTGTTTAAGGTCAGGTGTTAAAGCTGGAGGAGACCACTGGGTAGCTTAGTCTCAGCCCTGCACAGTGCAGACCTCAGATCACTGTGACTGGTTTTAGACAGGAGGTTGCTGCCCTCATGGAGACCCACAAGGGACACTGCTGGTTCCCCAGTGGGTTTGGGGTGGGCCTGGGCTGCAGGTCCACCAGCTGTAGCCTTCTGTAGCCATGTCTTCATGGCAAGCCCAAGGCCAGCAGTCTGGAGTGTTTCTCAGTCCAGGGACTGTGGTGGGGGTAGATAAGCCCAGCACAGTGTTTCAGGGAGGTCCTTCAAGGGAGGTTTGGGGGTACAATGTCAGACAGGCTGCACTCACCTGAGAAAAGCTCTTCTAACATCCCACATCATCTTCTTTAGCATATGTAAAATGCCTGTTTCAGCAAAACATGATGAGGACAGGCACCAGCCAAGTCTCAGGACAGCGGGAATTTCCAGAAGATTTAGAAGAAAATGTTATGCCAGTATTTGACAGGGGTACAGGGGTGACTAGAAAGATGTTGCACGTGTCTGGTGAGGCACTTAGTCCCCAGCACTCACCCAAGCTGCAGAATGTCTCTGGAAATAAAAACTTTTTAAGTAAGACAGAATTTTTTCTGGAAGTCTCTGTGTGACCCAGCAGATCCCAAGGCAGATAACATCAAGTGGGAAGGGAGAACAACTTGACCTCCAAGAGCTGCTTGGATGTTTGGAGCATTACCCTTATCTTTGAAGAGCTCTTGCCAAAGCGTCTGTGTGCGATCTCAGCTGGACACTCCACTCGGGCTCATTATCCCTAAGAAATGCTTAATTTTTTAGTTCCCTGTGATACGTGGGCAATTGGAAATTTCATTATTTTCCAGGAAGATCTATTATCCCAGGCAGTGAGAAGCTAACATCATGGGGATGGAAGGTGAAAAGGCACTTAATGAGAGACTGGGAGGAGAGTGGGTTAGTGTGATGGGGCTGATGGTGGTATATTGGAGTCTTGTTGGGGGCCCCCGAACAGAGTTTACTTTCATGAGAAGACACAGGCAGAGGTGTGAGGTTGGACATCTCTCTGTACCAGCCTCCCTCTTTTAAGAGCGAAGTGTCTTGAGTGTTTTCAAGCACCTTTGCATTTTGTACTCCAAATCCTGCTCTCCAAATCCGACCAATCTTTACAGGTGCTATACTGACACAGGGTGAGGCAGCTGAGGTGGTCACAACAACCTCTGCAGCAGCAGAGAGGGTGCCTCTCACACCAGGTGTGTTCAGGATGCCCTGTCAGACTGAGGAGTGGCTGTGCTGAGGCTTCTACCCTCACTCTCTGCTCCTGAGTGCTGTCACCCCTCTAGCAAAGGCAGATGTGGGGCTGTTGAGGTCCTACTGTTTGGAAGGGGAAATACAGGTGGTGCTCCAAAGGAAATCTTGCTATCAAAGCATGTGGGGCTCTTTCATGATTCTGGAGATGGATAGAGTGCGGGTGTGGGGGGTGTCTGTGTGGGGTTTGAAGCTCCTTATCTGGAGCTCTAAACCCCACAACACTGCCAGCATCATGGATAACCAGGCCCTCTGTCTATGCCCATCCAGAAGCAGCAGGAGATGTTCTGAACTCTTCTCCTTGCCTCTTCTGCTCTGGATTTTTGCTCCAACGCTGAGTTTCCATCTGTGGCAACAAAGCTTTGGTGGTTGTATCATGAAGGGATGCTACATTCTGCGGTGGGGAGGGAAGACAGTTTTGTTTCCCAGGATTTTACTGCAAATGTCCTTACTCTGGGCAGCTGGCATGCAGCTTAGAGCAGGGGAATGGACTCTGGGCTTGCAGATCCCTTGGCAGTTCTGCTTCCAGAGGTGGGAGCACAGGGTGAATTCAGAGAGAACAGGAACATCCCCAAAGCTTTTGACACTGCACTGGCACACAGTCCTCTGCTGCTAGTTCGTACATCTTCCCGCTCTCCCTCCAGGGAGGCTGTTTTGCAATGCTGGCAACTCTCACAGAGACCTTCAGCACTGGAGCAGAGCCCTGCGCAGATGGGAATTGGGGCCATGGCCCTTGTGATCTTTCTAGGAGTACAAAATTCCCGTCCTGATTACAACCACAGTCAGTTGCTGGTGGGATACATGGGGCATGATCTGGTCTGAATCTCATCTTGGCAGCCTTGAGCTCTTCCAGACTCCTGCAACTTGCAAGGTCTGCTCTGCAACCAAGGTGTCGGGACAAGACCCATCATAGAGGGAGGCAGGAAAGGGACCCCTGTTCCCAAGATGTGGAGTTGGGCCTTCGGATTGCACACAGTGCGGGGCCCCTTGGGCACGTTCAGAGATACCCATCAGCTGGGCCACCAGAGGCAGACCAGCTTGGAATGCACAGGAACGTCCCTCTGTCCAGTGGGAACACGCCACAACAGCCCTGGCTGTGTTGAGACCGCCTCGCTGCCTCCATCCCCCTCAGCAAAGGGGAGAGGGCCCTGTGTGTCACCCTGACCTGTGTGCTACGGGGAGCCAGAAGCGTAGAGGCACCCACCAGCCCGCAGGGAAAACACTGAGCCAGCCAGCTTCTGGGCCCTGGAGTTTGGTGGGTGGCTGCTGGCAATGTGTGATGGCCCAGGAGCAGTGTGAGGGGATGGAAATTCCCTTTGGAGCTGGGGATCACACGAGTGGCTGTTTACAGCAAGGGGAGGGCTGTAGGGCCAGAAGTTGGGTGACCTCCTGACAGTGTCTGCCTGCCAAGGCTCTGGAGACACATGACAAGGATGGAGACAGAACACACCAGTCCATCAGGACACAGCAGCTCTGGGCTGTGGGAAGTACCAGATAGGCCAAAGCAGATTTCTCTTTTATCTTTCCGGTTTAGAGAGGAACGGTTTTGGCTCTTCTTCAGAAGAGATGCCAGCTTCCTCACTGTTTTCCAGGTGAGATCCTCTTTCCAGGGCACCTATGGAGTGAGAAGTTGCTCATGATTTGGAATCACAGGGGTACAATGGACATTTGGGTCAGGTTGATCTGAGGTCTGACCAGATGGTACCACCTGAGGAGCCTCGGGCTGTCTGGGGATTTGGAAATATTCTCCTGTCTCCACAAATGACACCAGTTCCCCTTACCTGGGAAAGCTGTGAGTCCTAGCTGCCCATTGTAGGATTTCCCTGTGATATACTAGATGGAAGTGGTACCTGATGTTTCTTCTTCTGTGGAGTGTTTGTCGGGGGAACAGGATGTTGTACCCATGAGAGAGCTCATTGTCACTGTTACTGCAGGGAACAGACTTCCTGCCATGGCCAAACAGAGTGATGGAGAACTGCTTACAGCTCTCTGGCCCAGCCCTGCAGCTTTGAGATGGCACATGGGCTTGATGAATTTTGTTGTGGAACAAATCTGATGGGACACTGTGTGTTTGGGTGCCTGTGAAGGCAGCACACCAGTCTCCTACCCCATTAGAAACATCTATTAAAAATTCCCTGGTGCCATAAATGGAGGTTCTTGCTTGGATATGAGCCAGCAGCATAGAATCATAGAATGGTTTGGGTTGGAAGGGACCTTAAGGATCATCTCACTCCAAACTCCCTTCCGCATGGGCAGGGACACCTTCCACTTGACCAGGTTGCTCAGAACCCCATCCAACCTGGCCTTGAACACTGCCAGGGATGGGGCATCCACAACTTCTGTGGACGAACTGTACCAGTGCCTCACCATCCTCTTTCTAATATCTAACCTACACCTACTTTCTTTCAGTTTGAAGCCATTCCTCCTTGTTCTCTCACTGNTGCCCTGCTGCCCACGGGGCTCTGGATGCAGCCCAGGACACGTTTGGCTCTCTGGGCTGGGAGTGCCATGGCCGGGGCATGTCCAGCCTCTCACCCACAGCACCCCCAAGTCCTGCTGGGCAGGGCTGCTCTGGGTCTGTTCATGCCCAGCCTGTGCTGATACCGGGGGTTGTCCCAACCCAGGTGCAGCAACAGCACTTGGCCTTGTTAAACCTCATGATGTTCCCATGGGTCCAATTCTAGAGCTTGTCCAGGTCCTTCTGGATGTCATCCCATCCTTCAGGTGTGTCCCTCCTCATCCTTTTTCCAATGCCTTATCCCTATTTTTTCCTGAAAGGTTGACTCCAAAGCTGGGTGATGTCAGCAGTTCCCCCTGATGCTCGTGTGCAGAAGGGCACATCAGCTCCAATGCCCTGTTTGTGATTCCCCGGCATTTGTGGCAGACACATATTTTGTAAGTACAGGTTATTTTGGCCTCTGAAATGGATACTGAACATACTGATGGACATCAGGGCTCTCTGGGCTGTGCTTACAGAAGAGGAATGGGCTTGATCGATCGTGTTGATGACAGCTCCTGGCCTGCGGTCCGACAGGCTGAACATAACCATTGCTCCCATCTTTCATGCCTACCAAATTAAATCTCTCTGATTGTTGCATTTTGACCTCAGTGGCAGAAGAAGGTTAGTTCTTGCAGTTTGTGCTTACCTGAGTCTTCCACAGCACCATGGACGTAGTTGGAGTGAGCTGGAAGCACAATAACCCAGGAATAGAAAGGTACTTATGTGACATATGGCAGATGTACTGGTTTTGTCTGGGGTAAAGGCCTTTCTGGCACCCAGTGCAGTGCTCAAAGATTTTGAGATAATGACAAATTTGATTGGAGAGTGTTAGACTGAATTTATATTTGTCATTGTTATTTAGTTGCCAGTGGGCAGAGTTTCTGTGCTTGCCATGGGGCTTGCCTGCCTGATACTGGAGTATCATATATATACTGGATATATATATATATATGTATACACAAGAGCCTAGTGCTTCTCAGTGGCTGCTTTTTGCTCTAGCAGTTTGCTGCAGCGCTGTGCAACTTGTCACCTTCCTGTGCTGTGTCTGGGAACATTCTGATACCATCCATGCCAATGGGCCCGGGCTGGCAGGTGGCCAGGGCATCACTGCTGTTCCTGTGCTGCTGCACAGGGCAGGCTGCAACTCCAGTGTGAACTCCTAGAAAAGGCACTGGGACCTGCAGACGGAGTTCCTGGAGTGTGGATGTGGTGCACCCCAAGGTATCTGAGGCCATGGGTATGTCCACGTTGCAGCAGGTACTCAGTGAAGCATCTGTGGCCATGGTTAAGGCTGTGCTGGAACACCTCGAGGTCTCTGGGGCCATAAATATCTGCACATCACAGCAGGCTCTCCCCCTAAAGGGGTTGTGGCCCATGGATGAGTCTGCAGCAGAGCAGGGGCAAGGGAAGGGGCTCATCACAGTGTAACTCCCTGACAAACCAGGGGTGGAAATTGTCACCTGGGATTTGAGCTGCATTGTGGCAATTACTGTATCAGGAACCCCCTGAGCCAGTGGAGGACGAGCCTCACAAGGAGTGGTGCAAGTGCAGCAGTGACCCCACCTGAGCTGGCTTTGGTGCCCAGTAACTCCACCCAACACATTCCTTCTCCTGCCCCAGTGACCACCACAACGGATGGAGCCCAAAGTCATGGGCTAAATGAATTCAGTGGTCATTTTGTAGATGTTTTACAGGGATGGCAAATAGAGTAAGCACCGATGCTTGTTTATAAATCAAAGGATGGGAAAGGGAAGAGGATAAAGTTAATGAGGAGGTACTGGGTGGAGTGAGACGTGAACATAGCCTAAATGGTATCAAATAAGGCGTGAAGATAGTACTGGTTTCATCCAGGAAAGAGTAAATTTTCTTCATAATAGCTCATATGGTGCTGTGTTTTAGATTTGTGATCAAAAACAGCGTTGATAACACAGAGATGTTTTTGTTATTGCTGAATAGTGTTTGCATAGTCTCAATGCCTTTCTTATAATTTGGGAGTGCATGAGGAGTAGGGAGTGGACACAGCTGGGACAGCTGACCCCAGAAGATCAAAGGTGTACCCCATACCAATGGTGTTGTGGTCAGCAATAAAATGTGGGGGAAAGATGGAGGAAGGGCAGGTTTTTGGAGTTAGAGCATTTGTCTTTCCAAAGAGCTACCACACGTGATGAAGTATTTACTTCATCAGCATGATGAACGCTTTCCTGGAAGTGGTAAACACCTGCCTCCTGATGGGATGAAGTGAATTAATTCCTTATATTGTTTTTCTTGTGCATGCAGCTTTTGCTTTACCTATTAAATCTTCTTTTATCTCAAGCCATGAGTTTTCTGACTTTTACCCTTCTAATTCTCTCCTCCACTCCACTTGGCAAGGAGTGAGTGAGCCATATGTTTAGCTGCTTATTGGGGTTAACCCACAACAGCTCATCAGCTCAGTTGAAGTAAAGGCTGTGTTACTCCAGGGCTGTGATGGGAGGGTGAGGCCACAGCTGTGAGTTCATAGAATCACAGAATGGTTCGGGTTGGAAAAGGAATTTTAAAGATCATCTCATTCCAACCCTCCTGCCATGGGCCTTGCACTAGAGCAGACCCCATGCAACCTGACCTTGAACACCTCCAGGGATGAAGCATTCACATCTTCTCTGGGCCACTTGTGCCAGTGCCTCACCACCCTCATAGTAAAGATTTTTTTCCTGGTATCTTATGTAAACCTACTCTCTTTCCATTTGAACTCATTCCCCCTCATCCCCAGTTGTTGGTGGGACATGCTCTGCCCAACTCAGCCTTGAACCTAAGAGCAGGAAGAGATGGGAACAGGCAGAACAGCTTTTGTGTCTGGAAACCCACGGGGAGATTTCGATTTGGCCTCATCTGTACTGAGTGGAGAGAGAAACCCAAAGGGAATGGGATAAGCCACATCTGCCAGAGCTGTGTCCTGAGGGGCTTCAGGGGCTGTGGTATTTGTGCAAGTGATCTGTTCTGTGGGAGGTAATGGAGAGAACAATCACAGAATAATTTGGGTTGGAAAACACCATTAGAATCATCTCGTTCCAACCCCCCTGCCCTGGGCAGGGACACCTTCCACTAGACCAGGTTGCTCAGAGCCCCATCCAACCTGGCCTAGAACACTGCCAGGGATGGGGCATCCACAACTTCTCTGGGCAACCTGTCCTGAGGATGCTCTTCTTGTCTTCTGGCAAATGCCAACCATAACAACTGGTCTCACAAACCTTTTTCTTGCCTCTATAACCTTGCCTTGGGGCACCAGGTGAGGTTTACAATGCTGGCAACTATCACAGGGGCCTTCAGTCTTTGAGCAGAGTCCTGCACAGCTGGAAATTGGGGCTGCAGCCCTTGTGGTATTCTTGGTGGGGCATTTCCCTTTTGTGACTGTGTCCACAGTCAGCCAGTTGTGGAGGACATGGAACAGGGCCTGCACTTACTCTCAGTTTGGCAGCCATGAACCCCTCCAGATCTCTGCAGCAAGCATGGTCTGCTCTGCTGCCAAGGCATTGGGATGCAGCCCATCGATGGTTATGATGGGATATCTGCCCTTGGACCTGATGCCTGAGCCAGATACAGTAAAAGAGAATCTCCCAAACTGCCTGGGCGAGTTTTCTGGACCTGCCACTGCAGGATCTGTGGGGCCTTGGCAGGTGGCTGCTGCCAGGAGGTGTCCTAGCTTCTGGGCCTGCAGCTCTTCCCTTACTGTAAACAGATGCTTGCCTGATCCCCATCCCCAAAGGGAATTTCCAGCCCCTCACACGGTTCCCAGCCCCTCACTGCCTGCAGCCACCAGCTGAACCACAGATGCTGGCTGGCTGTAGTGTCTGGAGCAGTGTCCCAGCTCCAAACATTGTTTTCCCCTATGCTTAGGCATGTGTCCTCTGCATCCTCTCGGTCACACCCAATTGATGATGGTCAGGTCACATGGCCAGCCTTGACTCCTCTGGTCCTTGTGTGCCTGGGTCAGACCCTGCTCTGGTGTGCCTGGGAGGAGGCTGCTCTGCATCATGCAGGTCTCCTTGGTGGTGCAGGGAAAAACGTGTTTGCCTGGTGCCAAAGTGACCCTCAGGTCACTCCTCATGCCTTCTAGCACTGGCCTCGTGGTGGAGCCAGCTTTTGCCAAGTTCTGAAGGCTCTGTTGTTCTGCCCTGCTGCTCTGGATCACCATTCATGGCCAGTTATAAATAGGTTTGGAGTATGTAACTTTTTCTTATCTTTTAACTATATCTGGACAGGAAGAGAATTGTCCCCAGCATAGCTGAGCTCCCAAAACCCCACTATCCACTTCCATCTCTTCCAGCAGCTGTTTCCTTTCCGTGCAGGCTGCTGGGAACATCTTGGCCAACAACTATTCAAGTGCCCCCCTGGTGCTGGTGCTCCTCAATGCCAAGTCCTGATGCCCATGAAACTGGCAAGCAACATGGTGGGTCTCTGCCTGGTGTTGCTGCCTGACCCTTCCTCCTGCTGTGGAGCTTCGTCTCCTTTCTCTCTGCTTTCTCTCTGCTGTTTGCCTTTTCTGCTGCTGCCTGGGCATTTGGCAGCTGCTTCCTTGGCTGGGGTGTCTGGCTGAGCCACCACAAGGAGCAGAGCCCTTCTCTGGTGTTTTCCAGTCTTGGCTGAAGCTTATCCAGTTCCTAGCTTACAGCTTGCTGTAATGTCTTCTGCAAAATCTCCAGAGCCTTCTCGATGTTTTGCTCCATTTCCCTTTGGCTGTTGTTAATTCCTCTGTCTCCACACACACAGCCCCCCGCCCATCCCCACTGATGAACTCACTGACTGTGCCAGCTGCTGTTTCCTCTGGTTCGGGCTCTCCATCCCAGGGAGGTGAGCTCGGGCCAGAAGCGTGGGGCAGAGCGGGCTGCCGGGCACCTGCAGCGAGGCTCTGCCTGGTGTCAAAGTCCGGCATCCCAAGAGAGAGAAGGAGCAGTTTCCTCTCCAAAAAGACTGAGACAACTTTTTTTTTTTTTTTTTTTTTTTTTTTTTTTTTTTTTTTTTTTTTTCCCCAGCAGCTTCTCAAGTCTCTGTGAATTCACACGCCAGGGCGATGCCTTGGCGTGAGGTGCGCGGATCTGCGCATCCCATCCTGGAGAGCGCCTGTCCAGCCCACCCATCTCCCACCGCCCAGAGCTCCAGCTCGGCTGGCACCCCCTGCTTTGGGAGCTGCTGCTCGCTTTGCCGTGAGAAGATTTATGACTCGTTACATCTCCGCTTTCAGCGAGGGCTGGGTTGGCGCCAGGAGTTTCCACTGAGTTTTACACTTCCATACGAGGACCCGTGGGATTTTCTGGATGGAGTATTGATGTACTTCCCATATCGACGGAAGAGAGAGGGCTGTACCTGTGGTTGGTGGAAGGGATCAGGACTAGCTGAGAGGGACACGGTTTTTGGAGGGTTGTGCAAGCAACAGTTTAACCTCTCTTCCTTGAAGTGTCTCCCACTCTCTGCCTTGTCCCATTTCCAACACAATTCTTGGCCACCTCATGGAGGTCTCCACCGTGCCACAGAGGGACAGCCGTCACCCCTGTAACTTCTGGTGATGTAGTGCACACTCACAACAGCCACAGTCCAAAGGATGCCACGTGCCTGGATCAGGGGGCTGAGAACTGAGCAATGCTGTCCATGTATTTTCCATAGGGACACAAAACACATAACTTGCCCAGTCCCTTGATTTTGGGTCTGAGCAAGCACTGTGAGCAGCTCTGCACATCCCGCAGAGGGTGCTGTGGGAAGAGAGCACTGTTACCAGGGCGCAGGATCCGCTCAGGTGCCTCTCAGCCTGCTTGCTCAGGCCCTGAACACTTTCGGCGCCCGGCCTTAAACCTGAGCCGCTCTGCAGTCACTCTAGCAACCGAAGGGTTAACCCACTCCCGGCTGGGAAATCAAATTTCCATCTGGAGAAAAGGAGAGTGTGTGGCGGGCAGAGTTTTTAAGGCTGAAGACCCTCTCCCAGCCCAGCTGGCTTCAGCACCCGTGCACTCCCGGGGAGCTGTTTCCTTGCCCTTCCGGGCGTGTTGCGCTCGCCCTGCTCTTCCCGCCGGCCCCGCTGGAGGCCGGGGACGGTGCAGCAGCCAGCAGGCAGCCTGCCCGGCTCGTGTGCCGCCGGCTTCCAGCAATTCTTTCCCGCGTCCCAGAGAATCTGTCGCTGTTCGACATTTCTATACATTGTGCCTGGCAGCCCGCTCCCCCCTTCCCAGACACGGGGGTTTTCCGCGCTGGGCTTTGCAAACTGCCTCTCCGCCGGGTCTTGGGAATCGGGGCCTCTGCAGGAAGGAATTCGCTGGTCAGCGTGTTGAACTGAGCTCTGCGACCCTGTTCCTGTCAGCAGTGACTTCAACTTGGAGGCAGCATCCACAAGGATTCGGAAATTCCCAGTCCCGTTGGTTGGCCCCTCTTGATGCCTTCAGTGTGAGGAACCTCCACTCCCAGCCCTGAGCTGCCTGGGAAGCAGACCCTGCAGTCTGGTTAAGTGGGACAGGGCTGGGGGCTTCTCCAGGGCTGATGGTCAGGCCAGGCGTGGATGAGCAGTGGGTGGAGTGCTCAGGAGAACGGATCTCCTGGCAGTATGGGTTGAGATGCTAGGAGACTGTGATGCTAGAAACCAGGGAAGTAATCTACAGATGAACTCCATGCCCTGGAACTCCGATGCTCTGGTGCACGGTGCAAACTGGGGAAGCATTTGGGATGGAGGCTTGAGAGAGCCCCTACAAGCTGTCACGGTGGTTTTAACTGCCTAGCAAAAGATCACAAGCAAGGCAGTGAAGTGACCCTTGCTATGGTCTCACTGTTTCTGTGCACTCTGTGTGTGGGGACGCCACAGTCTCTGCCTAAGACACCCTCCCCTCTTCATACACTGTGGAGGTTCCTCCACCACAGGGATGCAAAGGGCTGGATCTGGGCTGCCTGAGCATGGGGGTAGCTGGAGGCATCATTGTACAAAGCCCCGTTGCAATAGCTCTGTACAGTGTCAGACACAGACCCTGTGGTCAGAGAGGGATTCTCTGTAGCTGAGACACCTCAGAGGGCACCCTGCGTGGTTATGAATCCCTCCCTCTGCCTGCCTCCATCCTGCACCTATCAGCTACGGAAAAAGGTGGTGACTGCAGGAGCCCAGGTCGATGAGAAATGGGTTATGTGCAAGAAATTGTGCCTAGCCAGCTGCTGGAGGCTGCTGGTGTTTGAGAACCCTAAAAAGCCTTGTCTCCACCCCACTGCTGTCAGTTCCTCTGTATCCCAAAAGTTCAGTTATCCCTGCAAACGAGGATGCTCACTCATCTCTTATTGCCAGAAGCTCCCTGCTTTCTCCCTGGGCTGGGGGAACAGGTGACAGAGCGAGGGCCATCAAGAGGAAGGAGTGAAGTGGGATGCTTTGAAGGCAGGCAGAAGGAGAGGCAGGACATGGAGCCCCCGAACTGATTTCCAAGGGGCCCTGCTGCTGAGGCATGCAGATGCATCTGCAATTCCCAAGTTACCCTTTCCCTCCTGGGACCTCTCCAACTACCTTCCCTGCAAAGAGTGAGAGTCTGCTCATCCAGATGCTTTGTTAGAGGTGCAAGTGACAGCAACAGGGAATTGCCAAAGACTGATGCCTTTGGGAAGGGAAACGCGTGCCCTGACCCTACTCAGCAGCACAGACTGTGTTTGGGGCTGGCCTCTGGCCAGAGGCTGCTGCTGCGGTGTCCTGAAAACACTCAGAGAGCCAGGGACTTTCCAGGAGCCTGCTGCCATAGTGGGACACAGACTGGGCAAGGAAGGAATCTGGGCTCTGTGCTGGGACTGCAGGGCTCTCCTGGGCTCCCCTGTGAGCAGAGGGAGTCCTGTGGTGGACTGGTCTGTGCTGGTGGCAGCTTGTGATGTCTTCCCTCTGGCCTTCTACATCATTTGTCTTGATACCACGTAGGCTCTGGGAGAGGCTTCACCAGGATGGATGGCTACAGGACCAGAGCTCCCCCAGCTTCTCCAGCACAGGGCAGTGTCCCTGCTGTGCCAAGGGTGGCCGTTCATCCAGGTGCTCAGCACCTGGGCACTGCTGTCTGAGGAGGTTGGAAAGGGCACTGAGTACCAGCATGGCTGTCCTTTTTCTGCCCTGTCCTGATGCCACCAATGCTTTGGGATCAGGGGAATGGGTGACAGCACACAGGATGCGTCTGGGGACCCATTCCCCATGCTGCCAAGTATCCTGGGGAGGTGCACCTGCAGACAACTCACTACTGCCCATGTCCCACGCCTGTGGCTTGCCCCAGGCTTTGCTGCCTGACTCCACACCAGCCCCATCTTGCACAAGAGTGTGGGGAGCTGCCTCCCCTTATCTGGGTGCCGGGCACGTGGGTAACCCCCTGAATGGAGTCTCCATGGATGAGCGATGGAGGAAGCCCCAGGAGTGCAGCCCTGGCACACTGCCCCAGGCAGTCCCAGGGGCATGCTGGTGTCTCCTGACCCAAGAGAGGGCTGCATGGCAGTTGTTAGTGATCCATTGCCTTCTCCCTGCTGAGGGGAACAAGGGTGTGGGTTGCTTACACAGCTCTGCTTGCAGCAGCAGCTGGTCTTCTCCTGGGTTACTCATTGTCCTTGACGACTATTTATCAGGGTCATTATCAGGAACTGGTGGAAAGTCCTGGTGTTACAACCCAGCTCTCAGGCAGCAGGGCCCTTGAAGGGGTTTGACCCCCACTGTCATTGGTTACACCCCATAAGAAGTGCCCATCCCACTGGGGCTCCCAGGACACAGCTGGCATGAGCACCGGGACTGGAGCTAGCCAAGGAGCTGGAGGCCAGGGTGGGCAAAGAGGGGCTGTTAGCAGTGGGTGCTGAAGGATGGCAAGGGGGACTTCTTGCTGGTGGGGGTTGTCCAGGGGGGCTGGAGTGATGCTGAGACATCATCTCTTCTCAGAGGGACTCTGGAGCAGGGTGAGAGGCAGTGACACCAGATGCATCAGAGAAAATTCCAATTGAATTATGAGGGAAATGTTTTCAGCTTGGGGACATATCAAGCACTGGAACAGGTTGCCCAAAGGAATTGTAAAACCACCATCCTTTTCCAGACCATGTTCTGGTGATTATCTGAAAATATAAAGGTGTCTGACCATCCTTTCCCCACTGCAGGACTGGTGTCAAACTAGGTGCTCTGGACTTTGTCCAGTAACAAAGACCATCTATTTGGATGGCTTTTGTCACCACAGGAACTTCCTCTGGGGTCCTGCTCTCTGGGTTCACTTCTACATAGTCCCCATCTGTCCAGCCATGTCCAGCTGCATAGGGTTGTGTCATGCTGCTGTTGGGTTTTCACATCCTTGTCAGCACATTCCTTCAGCTAGTCAAGGTCCCCACTCATCCTCAGCTCCCCACATTTTGCTATCAGCACCAAACTATGGTGGGCTGTGTGCTGTTTTCCCCAGACCCATTGCAGTCTGGCCCTCACACATCCTACAGCTGTATTCAGCTCTGTTCAGCTGGGGTGGTCCCCAAGGCAGCCAGACACGGATGGGGGCTCGAGGGGAAGGGGTGTAGGCTCACCCTGAGCCACTTCTCACCTATGTTTTTTGTCGGTGGTTTGGTTTGGAAGCAAATCATGAAGTGGGGGAGCAAAACAGGTTGAGTCCTTAGTTTCTTTTACAGCTTGGCCACCTTCCAGGGTCCCTTCCATGGGAATAAACACCCGACCCTCTGAGAGCAGGTAGTGGCAGGTTGTGAGACTGTGGGAAACAGGAGCCCACAGACTCATCTAGCGGTGATGGGAGCTGTATCTCCAGCATGTCCCCCACCTGGCACCCCACGCTGTGATGGGCAGCTGGGAACAGGACAGGACGTGTCTGTAAAGGGGGGCTTGCAGCTTACAGGAATCCCCCACCCTCTACTTCTGCATCACCCAGCCCTTGGCCGGCTGGTGGGCTGCCTGCCAGGCTGTCCGAAAACGAAAGCAAGGAATCCAGAGATAAATAGGAGCAGCCTCAGCACGAGGCGGCAGTGCGTGGTCTGCTCCCAAGCCTTGTCCTGCTCCCGAGCCTTGCCCTGCTCAGCTCCCGTGGCTGCACCATGGCTCTCCGCCCCTTCCTGCTGCTGCTGCTGCTCCTGGCTGCCACCCTCTTCATCACCCAAGCTCAAGGTGAGGGGCGAGGAGCCCTCCTGCCTGCTTCTGCTGGGGTGGGGCAGGGTGTGTGGGTACCCAGTGGGGTCTGAGAGGGGCGCGGGGTGCCGGATGGTGAGGGGGGTGTTTGTAGTGCATCGGTATGTGGGGTTTGCAGGTGTGTGCAGGATTCTCTGTGGGTGTGTGCGCGCTTGTACTTGCTTGGCTTGGGAGCGTGTCTGTGTGCATGTGGCTGGTGGGGCAGCAGCACCCCAAGCTGAAAAGAACAGGCAGGAGGATAAGCTTCAGTCCCTTTTCAAGGAGCTCATCGCTGCCTCCGCTTCCCCTCCACCACTCTTGGCTGTGGTGTCTCAGATTCCTGGGGCCAGGTCTGACCTGTACCTGGGCACTGAGGTTGGGAGCTTCCAACCCCGTGTGCTGCCCAGATCACCCCGACCAGCCGCAGCAAGCAAGCCCTGTGCTGTCGGCTGGCATTCTGTGCTGAAGCTGTCCTGACTCACTGGCCATCCCAAACCCCACATCCCCTCCTTGCTCTCAGGCATTGGAAGCTCAGCCTCGGACTGCTGCCTGGACCACAGCCGGAAAGCCATCCCCCGGGGCGTGGTGACATCCTACCGCCTCCAGGGACCTGAGTCGGGATGTTTGCTGCGCGCTGTTGTGTGAGTACCCTGGGGTGGTCAGGACCGCTAGCAACAGTTTGGCTTCAGACAAGCCCTCCCCTGTCCTCCTGCTGCTCCCTCACAGAAAATCTTCCTGCTGCTCCCCTAGGTTCATCACCAAGAGGAACAGGAAAATCTGTGCCTCTCCCACCGACACTACTGTCCAGAGGTTGATGAAGCAGCTGGACAAGAAGGCCAGGAATGGCAAGGACATGAGGAAGGGAGTGACTCAGCGTCCCAGGGGCAAACCCAAGAAGCAGAGGAGGCAGCAGGTCTAAGTCAGGCCTGAAGAGGTAGGTGAGGGGGCTCCGTAGGGTGAGGCTGCTGCACCCCATCCTAGATCCTTCTGGTGCAAAGCCTGGGAGAGCTGTCAGAGCCATGGCTGGAGCACGGAGGCACTTTGGGGAACAGCTCTCTCCTGCTTTGTGCTTGCCTTGAAGCTAAATTTGTTGCTGGAGCTGCTGGGATAGGGCAGTACTTGGGGATGGGCAGGGCAGGTCACACTAGGGACTAGCCCCCAGCTGGGGTGGATGTTCTCGCTGAGACTCTCTCCATCTCACCCCCTCCTCCTTGCCTTTGTTAGGAGCATGCCTTCCCATGGTGACGGACCCACGGCCCGGCAATGGCAATGGACGTACAGAAACCACACACCCACCCACCCGCCAACCCCAGGGCGGGGATGGGGCAGGCTGAGGAGGATTCCTTCTGCCCCACAACCTCTTTGTTGCTGCTATGCCTGACACGGAGATCCCCCAGCACCTGTAGTGACTGGGTGCTCTCAGCAAAGCAGGCACCCAGGTTCTCACTTGTCCCACAGCCATATAAGTGGAGACCTGGGCGTGGGAGCTGAGCCATGGCCTCTAAAGGGAAGTGGACAGGCTTCCCACTGGAGGGGAGTTATTTAGCCTAGCAGGATGGCTGCTTTTCCTATGACTTTTTTTGGGGGATATTATACATTTGTATTTATATTTGAAAACTGTGCTTTTGTTCAGTCTTCCTGAAAGGCTTTACTTCTGCCTCCTTGTACTTCACAACGTAGTCTTTATGCTGCAGGCTAGATTTTCTGGAAGATTTCTCTTATTTTTCTACCAAATAAACCATGGCTACATTTTATTTTCCTCTCATCTCTTTGCTCCTTTTTGGCTTGCAAGGCCATGGGGTACTAGGCAGGTCCCAAGTCCTGTGGTCCTACTTGAGCTGCTTGCTGGGTGCTTCTTTGCAGAGCAATAAATAGTGGCTGAGATGTAGAGTTTTGGGGTAACATTGGGGCTCTCTGTCTGGGCTGTTCTAGTCTTTCAGTTTTTATGGTGCACTGTTGCATTGTAGTTTGGATAAAGATAGCCACAATTTGTCCCTTTGGTTTTTTAATTTTCTTTTTTAGGTACAACATTTCCATGAAATCAGAATTAATTGTTCAATTTAGTGGAATTATACCCTTTTAGCTCCCCTGGCTACAAAATTGCATTGAAATCAGAACAAATTGTTCGGTTTAGTGGAATTTTACCCTTTTCTTTCCCCTGGCTTTGCTTGTGTCAGGTATTCAGACACTATAAGACAAATGCTTAGTTTTCTGGGGGAAAAAAAAAGCACCAGCAACTCTCTTATACTTACTTACAAAATCTGAAAAGCCCACATGGTTAAAAACACGTGTGAGGCATTGAAGGTGGGGGAATAGGAGATTTTGTAAAATTCATTGTAGACATCCTGCAGGCATTTGAGAGCAGATCTATCTCAAAACTGTAGTGAGAGAAGTCACTAAGTAGAGGACACCTTTAGGTGAGACTGCAAGGGAAGGTGGGACAGACCCCTGGACAGGGCAGGAGGAGAAATGGCATCTCCCTGAGAGCTTGCAACCTGCCCTCCCTGGCATGCTGAGAAGGAGCAAATTGAACAGCTGTACTAGAGCCATACTGCTATCTGCTTGCAGAGATTTTGAACTTGGACTTTGGTCAGTAAAGGTCTATTAAGTCATATAAATGCAGTAATAGGATTTGCAGAGCTTAACAGTATCAGCATGGGCCGTGTGTTTGTTGGGGTAAGGCTTGTAGCTGAGTGTTTTTACCAAGTACATATCTGGCTTGACTGCTTTATTAAAAGGGCATTTAGGTCTATCATTTTAAGGCTGTGTAAAGTAACTGTGAAGTCCAAGATACCATCCCTGAGCATGGGACAGGCGCTGAGCTGTCTTCTTGCTGCCGCTCCTCCACGTGGAACACGCGGCCGTCTTGCCAGACCGGCTTTTGGACAGGATGTGTGGCAATAAAATGTATTCTTTATAACCAAACTCACCCATTCTGGCTCTTGTGATGGGCTTTGGTGGGGTGGGAAGGGCTGCATGGCGGGGTGTTCTGCTGCCCCACACACCAGCATCCCCCAGCTCCAGGCGTTTTCAGTTCCCCTGCGTGATGCATCCCTGGGGTGCTCGGGCTGGGAGCTGCTGGCACAGGGGAGAAATGCAAGTCCCCTCTCTTGTAGCTGAGTTGCCCAGCAGGCTGGAGACATGCTGGTTGCTCATCTGTCCCCAGTGAGGGCTTCTGAGGTGCCAGCAAATGTAGGCACAACACTGGCTTGGACTCAGCATCTTTGCTCACTGCCGAGCCTGTCCTTCCAACTCTGACCCGTCCTGGATGTGCACTGCCTGTTGAAAGCAGAGGCTCTGTGCTCCTTGCTGCTTTGGAATAACAGCAATAAAAGAGGTCATTAATGAGGCTGTGCTCTGGCCTGGGCTTTGCAGGGAGCCTGCGAACTGACACCTGCACACAAGGAGTCAGCTGCGGGGTGCTGTGGGAGGGCTGGAGGCAGCCCTGTGTTTGATGGAGACGCACTGCATCCAGTGGCCCTGCCTATGATGAGCTCCTCGTGCTGGTTGTGGGGTCAGGGGATTGCGAAATGATCAGAAAAATTCCCTGAAAATGAGGTCCAGATGTATACATCTGCAACCACTAACAGCTAAGCATGAGAAGGTGGCAGGAGTAAGCCACTCTGTAAAATGTGGCCTGGTGTCTCTGGCCATGGAAGTGAACACTGCACAGGAGGGCTTTTTTCCTTCAAATGTGAGGCAGGCATTAGTTAAAACAGGTTGAAAGACATGCCAGTGGTGGTGTTCTAATTTGCCCTAAAATTTACCCAAAAAACGGTCTGGGAGCACACTGTAGGTTGTCCCAAGCTCAGGAAGGCACACGTGAGCATGGACACAAATGCACAAATGTAACCCCATGTATGCCTGTGCCTGCACATGCACAGGTGTTTGCACTCCCCTTCCAGCTTTATTGCTGGATGCTGCTTTCCAGGAAAACAAGGTGGCTGGGTTACTGGGAGCCTCTCGAGGCAGGTGTGAAACAGGTGGTCACAGTGCTGCTACGGTGAGATGGCACATGGAAAACACCTACGAGGAGATTCCCTGTGAGAAGTGATGAACAGGGACCTGCAACACTCAGCGGGCACCAAAATTCCTTCTTCACAAAGGAGTTTAATCCATGGACCCCAGCTGGAACAAGAGATGTGAAGAAGGTCTAAGATGCAGTGAAGCAGCAGAAAGGAATTCATAAAGCTGTATCCCTGGGCAGGGCAAACCTGCTCCTTTGCCCCACGTGCAAAGATGAGGCAGTGTTGAGGGAGTATGTGCTGGGGTGGTAGGTGGGCAAGGGCTGCATTAAAGCCCACCTAGATATAGAATCAGTCTGCAGGGAAGGAAAGAAAGTTGCAACGATATTAAGCTGAACAAAAAGTTAGGAAAGCTCAGCCGCTCTGGAGCGGTAAGGCTTCAGTGACAGCAGAGAGCAGCCAGGCGAGACAAGAACAGAGTGCAGCCAAGAAAGACTTGAGCCCAGGCCAAATGATTAGCTCAAGTGATTAGCTGGTGCAGACGATGCTGCAGGGTTGTGCCAGCAGCAGAGTGCTCCGGGCTGTGATGCCAGGCAGAGTTCCAGCAAGGCTCACCTGGACATAGGCACACCCGATCTGCCCCTGCATCCCAGCTGCTTCCCCAGCAGCAAGAGCAGGCTGTGCTGCAGCTGCCTCATGGGGACCAAGGGCTGCTGTTGGGGCTGCAAGAGTGTTAGAGGGGCTTTGGTTTCCACACGAAGCTTCAAGGTGTTTTTCGGTGTTCCCTCTGCCAGCACTGTTCTCCTGAGGTCTGCCGTGGTCTTGAGAGCAGAGAGGATGTGGGAAAGTGGCTGGTGGGCAACAGGGGCTCTCAGCATTCCTGCCCCAAGGTATTTCCCAGTCCTGGCCATCCCCTGGCACTCATGCTGTCCTAGAGGACACAGCCTGGAATTTTCTCTTTTTGTTGTCTAGGTGTAACTCCCAAGTGTCCTCCTTCCCCACCTTCTGTTTTGCTGTCTGAAGACACCTGGCTTTGGGGTGTCTCATGCTGTTATTCCTCCTTCCATTTTCTCAGAACCCGAGGTCCCTCTGCTTCTCTCCCATCCTTGTCTCCTCATTGCAGATCTGCTCCTCGGCTGTGAAAAAGCATCTGCTCTGCTCTGAGGATATCCTGGGGGGGGGGACAGTGTGAGCCCTGCCCCAGAGATGCAACAAACCAAGAACTGCACAGTCTCCCCTGCCCACTGCCAAAGAGCCAAGAGAGCAGTGAGAGCAGCCCCCAAGGGTTTGTTCTGTACCGTGCTTGAAGATCTGTCCACAGGTGAACTGGGTGTGCAGCCTCACCAGACATCCTCCTCTACCAAGCCATACAGAAGATGTCAAGGAAATAGCTGATCGGCTGCTTTTTGTACAGGTTTTTGAGCTGTCCTCAGCCATGCCCTCTGAAGTCACTGGAGGGGTTGCAGAGAGCACGGGCAGAATGAAGGCAGGGAGTCAGGGCTGGGGGCATCTCCACTGCCACCTCTCTGTTGTTTGCAGGAAGCATCTGGCTGGGAAATGGCACCCCAAAGGTGCCACTGAGGGACAGTGTGTTGCAAGGATCCTGGGAGGTGATTGCTTGCCTAGAAGTGTAGAGCAAGACACAGCTGAAGGTTTTTTGGATCTGTTGCTCATCACTCATGGTGACATCAACATCAGCAACACTGAAGCCAGTGAGTATTACAGACAGAGCAGGAATTGGAACCTTTTGAATCAGATCCTCATGTTCACCTTTGCAACCTCTGGGCAAAACCATGACTTGCTCTTTTACCCCCTCATCTCCATTTAAATCAGATTGACTGTGTTGACTCGGCTAGAGGAGATCCCTGAGCCCCACAGGCTGCTGTGGCCTCAGTCCTTGTGTTACACCAGGTCTGGGAATGTGATGGGAGCTGTGTGAGGCTGCCATGAGCCAGGCATTGCAAGGGAAATTGAAGCAGCTGCAGTGCTTTCCCAGTATTTCCCAATGAAATGAATGCAGCCAGGCCAGATCCCATCCCAGGGACAGGCTGTAGCTGGAATTTGCTGAAATTCCCCCTTGGCCCTTTCCAGCTCTGTAGCTCAGAGGTGGAAGGCAGACCATCACCAGACAGCCTGGGGAGCAGGCATCCTGGGAGCTCCTGTGGCTGTCAGATCTCCAGGAAGGCAGCAGCACGGTCAGTGCTCTCTGAGGGGAGCCCAGGGGTGAAGGTGATACCCACCTGGTCCGTTTACATTTGGAAGGGCTGGATTTCCCACAGGGATCTTTTGTCCTTTCTGATTTCCACTTTAATTAACAACTGCATTATCAGGGTTTCTGCAGGAGTGAGTGCTGGTGGATGCTTCACTCTGTATCCTGTGGTGTCCTTGGGGTTGAGCTCCAGTGCTCCCTAACTGCTCAGGAAGAGGCTTAAGTGAGTCAGTGCGAACAATGCTCTTCCCTCATCCCCACTGAATCCCCGGCCTGCTTGTGCCTCTGGGGACCCTGTACCCTGAAGCATCCCTATCTTTCCCATCTGCACCACCTCCTCTGGTGCCTGAGGCTCAGTCCCGCGAGGGGGACGGGTGACCTTCCTGGATGCCACAGGGATGCACTTCAGAGATGACCACACTTTTCTTAGAAATCCCACTGACCCCAGTAGAGGGGGAAACCCGTCACACTGCCCTTTCACAATGCAAGCGGAAAGCCCCTTTCCTCACTCTCTGGTGTTCTTCCTGGGGAGCAGAGGCGTGTGAAGCAATTGTGCTTTCACCCACTTGGCTCCCCAACAACTGTCATGAGGAAGAACAACCTCCCTTTCCTGCCCGTGTTGTTTGTTGGCAGGGGCTGTGGGCAGCTCAAGGGGTGGGGGTCCACTGCAGCCAGAGGTGGCTAAGAGGTTTAGTCCCAGATGGATATATTCCAGCTCAGCAAGACTCTTTTGGTGTAGAGCCAGCTGGGAGCCTGCAGCAGGCGGGACAACCTTGTGCCAGGGAAGTGGTGGCTGGGGACACCCCTGCTTGCCATGGGGTGCAGGACCCAGCAGCGCCTGGAGGGGACTCGCAGCACCCCTTGCCAGCCCTTGGTCCTGCTCCAGGATCTGTCAAACACACTGAACATGCAAGGAGGTGAGGGTTTGTTGCTGGGCAGCACCCTCAGCACCCCTTGTCAGTGGGTCAGGGCTCTGCTCTTGGGACCCACTCTTTGCAGAGGGCTCCACACTGTCAGACCCACCCCCAGCGAGGAGCTGGCTCTGGGTTAGGAGCTGTTCTGGCCACCAGGAACCAGGGGCTGTCATCCTCCCTGCTGTGACATCTCTTTGGCAGCATCCTGAGGAGATTAAGTAGAGACCAGTTTGCGGAACCAGCCTCCATCCCCAAACCTGCAGGGAGCCCGGGGCTAATGACGGACGCTAATCCTCCGCCTCCTAAACTCGCCTTCTGCCGGCTTATGAGTGTCAGCAGGTGCTGACTGAAGTTAAGCTGGCACATCCTGTTTGTGCTCCTTCTCCTGCCCACCAGCCCCGGCCTGATCCCTTCTCCACAGTGCTGGCTTGCCAGGGCACAGGAGCAGCCTGAGGCAATGATTTCCTGATGGAGGAGATCACCCCGCAAATGAGGCTGGTGCCAGTGCAAGTGCCAGTGCAAGGATGCAACACCATGTCTGGTGGCATGGCTGGAGCCTCCTCTTGCTTCTTACCATGGAGTGGGGAAGGGGCAGAGCCTCTCCTACTGTTGAGAGGAGCAGAGGGACTCACTGAAGTCCCCGGGTCCCAGCTCTGTGCCTTGCACCCGGGTAGATATTTGTCCACGTGGGAGGGGTCTGTACACTGCTCTTCCCTGAGGTGCAAGGACAGTCCAAAGCTTGAGCAAGGGAAAAGGTGCAGGCATAGAGACTCTGCTCCAGGATTTGTTCTCCCCCGTTGCAAAATATTGTTCCTATTGCCAGTGGGAATTTATCTGTGTGCATCTGATGCCTTTATGTTTGTCCTGCCCCCGGGCCCCTCAAAGAAGATCCTGACTCTGGCATCTCCAACCCCCTACAAGGCAGCTGCTGGCAGCAGCGAGCCTTCCATCATTCCTTCCCTGGGCTGCACAACCCCGGTGCTCTCTGCTTCCCACAAGGGACTGAAGCAGCCTGGTTTAAGGGACATCACTGCAGGTGGCACTGGCACGGGCACGGTGGTGAGTCACCACACCAAGGAGAAACAACCCCCGTCCCTGTGCTCCTGTGAAGATTCAAAGCGGGAGCGCTGGTCCTCGCTCCCGGCAGTGCCCACGCAGCGGGTGAGCTGCTGGCACCCTGTGCTGTGCACACAGCCTCCTTGGGGGATTCCTGCTCTTGCATGGAGAAAACCTGTTTACAGGAAGCTCTGTAGCTGTCTTTGGCCAAGAATCCATCTTCTGGGACACCTGGAAATCAGGTTGTCTTATGCCCTGTGAGATCTTGTCCCTGGAGTGGAGCGTGCTGACTGAGGGCTCTCCTCTCTCTGCCAGCTTCGGATGTGCCCCCACACAGGCACTGGGGAGGGCAGGGGGAGACAGCCAGGTTTCAGCAACCAGACAGGAAGACTCTGGGGGGGAGACAGACATCACCCCAGTATCACCATATACCCCAAAAATGGGGTTGAGGCAAGTTCTACCCCCCCACTAAAATCAGAGGGTTGATACTATGTGATATTTAATGTGAATGTCCCAGAGATGTCTTGGAGAAGAGACTGGGAAATGTGTGGGGTGAGATCCCCCGTGTGCCACCCCAGGACCCTGGGGTGCTTTCCCAAGGTGAAGGGATCCTGGAGCTGACCAGCAAATCCTGTGGCCTGAGTGCTGGCAGAGAGGGCAAGAGAGTCTTTGGCTGTGGGACCACATAACAGCTGGCTGCAGGGAAAGCAGCTGCTGGGATATTCGGGAACTGCTCAAAATTAAAATCCAGCCTGTGGTAAGACTTGTTACAACCTCCCAGCCTCCGAAAGAAAGTGAAAGCCATGGGCTGGAAGGATATATAAGCAGTGGAGAGCAGCAGCAGCAGAGTGCAGGGAAGCTGTGCAGAGCTCACCTCTCCTGCCTGGAGATCCATCGCCTCCAGCCCATCCTCTGCCAGACTCAGCAGCAAAATGCAGCGGCTGCATCTTCTCTGCCTCATTCTCCTGTTGCTGGGACGTATCCTGGATGGTAAGAGGGGACCTCTCAAGGCTGCCTTTCCTGCTTTGGAAGTGGGAGAATTCAGTTTCTTCTCTCTTTGCATTTCCAGCAGACTTTTAGAGGGACACGTGTCTGTGCCTCCATCACAGGCCTCCTGCAACCTCTTTCTGTAACTTGTCCCACAGGGACTTTGTCCTGCTCAAAGTCCAGACAGGAGCCTGCTGGGCTCTGGGGCTGGGAAGGTGTGTTTGGGAAAGGCCATGGAGCAATCCTGCCTCCCAGTGCCCTAGCCCAGCTTGCACACATTGGGCTGGGATTGTCTTGGTCCCATTCTCCCCAGTACGTGGCGGGAACATTCCTGTCACCCTGTGGTGTGGGGCAGCCTGGAGGCAAGTGGCAGGGCTGGGAAGCCAGAGGGAATGTGTCTGTTGGGGCTGCTGGTGTTGGACGTGGCGTTTGCACAGGTCACAGCTGTCTGGGTGGGTGACATCAGAACCTCTGCTCTGTGGTGGGGAGCTGGGGTGCTCCCCACCCCAGCCTTGTGCTGTTGCACCACACCTTGCTGCTGGGGACACAGACGTCCGTGGGTGCTGCCAGCCTTGTCAGGCATTAGCAGTGAATGCAGCACTTGCTGGGAGGGTGACTCTGGATCTCCTTCCCTGCAGAGAAGCACAGACAGCTATGTCCTTCAGCTGTCACAGGAATGATCCGTGTGGGGTGGGCTGGTGGTGGGGTAGCTGCCAAGCCTGTGATTGCTTCAGTAAATAAAGCTGAAGTCATCCCCAGCCCCTCAGAAATGTGTGTCTGTATTGCAGCACCCTGAAGCGGGGTAAGTAAAGACTCCTGTGCCCTGCCTTGCTAACTGGGGTGCAGGAGGGACGCAGCCATGCAGAAGGGTTGCCTTCTGCTGGTTTACTGCTCCCCATCTCCTTTACTTTCTGATGGAAGGAGGCAAAGGGCTCCCAGCAGTGAGGTGCGAGCGCAACAAAGCTGGTGGCTGTGAGCCCAGCCCGGGCAGCGTGTGACAGCATTCCTGCAGGCACCATCCTGCCGCAGCCCCTCCACCCTCCAGGGAAGCTGGCAGAGGTGCAGCAGGCCTCAGCCTGCGTGGTGTGTTCCTCCTCCAGTGCACGGCGGGAACAACGTCCTGGACTGCTGCCTGCGGACAAGCGAGAGGCCCATCCCGCGGCGGATCGTGCAGGATTACCGGCTCCAGCTGGTGCAGGACGGCTGTGACATCCCTGCTGCCGTGTAAGAGCCCAAGTGCTGAGGGACAAGGCCTCCTGATGGCCAAGGGGTGCACCTTGCACGGAGGCAGGGGTGGAGGCAGAGCAGGATGGAGGGGGACGTAGAGCTGGATTTGAGGGCAAAGGAATAGGGAGAGTTGTGGAAGAGATCCTGGAGATCCCAGGGGCTCAGTGAGAAGGGAGAAGCTGAGAGGGGAGAGCATGGGACAGAAGCCAGGGAAGCTGAGAAGGGAGAGCATGGGACAGAAGCCAGGGAAGAAACTCATTTACAGGTAGAGATGGGGGAGGGCAGTGAGGTAGGCAGCAGGTGAGAGCTGGAGCTGTTCTTGAGCACCCACGGGGTGTCCTGCTCACTACATCTTGTTTTCCTCCCTCACGGGCATGGCAGATTCATCACCACAAAGGGCAAGCGCCTCTGTGCACCCCTCCATTCCCCATGGGTGATTCGTCTCCAAGAGAGGCTGGATGCTAGCTCTGCCAGGAGGGTAAGAACCAGCCCTGCTCTCAGCCAGGCATGAGATCAGCCAGGGGGTGGGTTTATCCACTGCCAAACAAGCTTTTCCCAGTGCGACTGGGCAGCTGGGAGGAACAGAGGCATGCTCTACTGAGGCATGGATAATTTTTCTTAGTCTCCATCCCTCCTGCCTCCAACTGGGACCAGTCTGGCTCCTCGATAGTCCCTCTTCCACCCCAGATAAATGCAGCCCTGGGACTTTGGTCTAGCCAGTGTCACTCTTGTCTGAGCCTGGTGTGTGCCATGGCAAATGGCACCGGGATAAAAATCCCTCCCCATGTCTGCCCGGCAAGCTTGGAGTCTGCTGTTTGTGCATCTTCATGGGGAGGGCTTGTGATGAGTTTGGTGGGTGCTTCACAAGCCCTGACAGGTTCATCGCTGCCATGGCTTGTCCAGCACAGGAAGCGGCTCTGGGGAGGCTCACACCACAGGGAGCACACTAATACCACTTGGGTTTTTCACTTCCCCAGGCCAAACCCCAGGGCAAGTAGATCCAGAAGAACCTACTTGGCTGGTCCCAACAGGTGTATGGGGCCTGGTCCCAGCTGTGAATCTGATGCTAATGGAGCCAACCTGCTTCCATCTCCAGCCTCAGGGCTGACCCTCCTTGAGACTCATGCCAGTGTGTGGGGCTGGGCAGAGCCCTGTCTGCTCTCTCTTTTTCCCCTCTGTCTCCAGTGTCACGCAGCAGCCTGTGTCAGGCTGAGCCAGAGGCTGCTGGACTCCATCACCTTTGCAGCCTGGAAGCTGCCTGATGGACTGATATGTGAGGCAAGCAGTGGAGTCTCAGCCTTCCCTTCAGCACAGCAGCTGTGACCTTCAGCTGTAGTCTGATCCCTAATTGGTTTCCACTGTCAGCCCCAAACTAGAGTCCTTCTGCATCCCTGGGAAGGGCTGCCAGCATAGGAGAGTGTGGGGATGGAGGGGAATGATGGACATGTTCCACCATGGCCAGACATCGTGCTGGTCCTTGCCAAGCACAACCCAGGTGCCCTCAGAAAATGTGTGGCTGATGTTGTTCCTTTCTCCCTCCTGAACTCCCTGCACAGTTTCCCTCCTGGCCTTCCTTGCAAGGGTAGGAATAGAGCCACTAATGCAGAGCAGGCAGAGAGGTGTCTCTTAGCCCCTGCTCTCCTCAGGAACGTTGCACCCTTTCTCAGTCCCCCAGCCTGACGCCACCATCCAGCCCTGCCCCATACCCACACCTGGAGTTCATGCGGCTCCCAGGTCATTTGCTGCTAGATCTGTTCATTGCAACAATTCCACTTTGTATGCCTCTTCTTTACTTCTTTATATTTTTTTAAATTTTTTTTTAATTTTGCTGTGATTTTGTTAAATAAAAAGAAAAACCACCAGGTAGTTGTCATGCCTCATGTTTGAACTTGGAAGCCAGCATGGAGTGTGTGGTGAGCAGAAAGCACTGCCTGCAGTGGCCGGGGGGCTGTGCTGGGGTGTGGGGAGAAGAAAAGAGGGTTCCTAAGGGTGAAGGACACAGCAGCTGGGCTGCAGGTCTCTCCTGAGAGTCTCTCAGCACCGTGGCAAAACAAGCACCCTGCTCTGCACCGCTCAGCCAGACTACAGGAGCGGGTCCCCGGGGGAAGGTGTGCAGGGATGGGGTGGGAGGGAGCATGCCGGTATTGCACCATCCAGCCCCAAACACTTCAGTTCTGCCAGTGCAGATGCTGGGTTGGAGCTCCCCAGCTCTCAGCTTCCACAGGAGCATGGGACATAGAAGAAGATCTGCAGGAACAGGAGCTTTCTCCTTGCAGTAAAGGGAAACTGAGGCACAATGTGGTTGGTTACTCTGGCAGGTCAGTACTTGCTGGCAGCTGGGGTGCAGGTGAGCAGAAAGATGAGCTTTTGAGTCAGTGGAGGCTGCTGAAGACACCCAGCCCTGGGCACATCCATAGATAAGGCGGAGATGGCAGCCCCCCAGCTCCTGCCACTCACCAACAGTAGGCTGAGAGTCTGTGGCCATTTTCCTCCCAAGCCTCGGGTCTGCTGTGTACTCTGAAAAAGGTCTTGCTGTCTCAAAGTGTCCTTATGTCCCCTTTTGTCCAGGTGATGTGATGTTTGAACAAAGCTGTTCTGTCCAGCTGAAGCATTTCTGTGTCCAACAGGCAGGCACCATCCTCTCCTCTCAAGCACCACTGTGTGACTGTCTGCACCATTAAATTAGTCAGGTTTGGTGCCAGCCAGCATGCCTGGGCACAGGTTGGGGGTGAAATGGCCCAGGACTGTTCCTGAAGGCAAGGGGAACATGGCCACCAGCCCTCAGGGATGGCATCCACGGCTCCGCAGTGGCTGGGCTGTTCAAGCCAGGGAGTGCCCAGGCTTCTTGCTGACATCTCTTCAATACAAGCTTAATCCTGTCCCTTCTTCGTCCCTGGCTGCCTGGCTCTCTCAGTTGATGGCTCGTTTCTCTTTCAGGTGTTGTCCCCTCTGGGGTCCCCCTCCCTGGGATCTGCATGTGCAGTGCCTCGGGCTCGGATGTCTCTGAGCGTGACTCTCCCAGAGCACCAGCTCTGTCCCAGATCATTAACTACAGTGACAGCCCCAGCAATTCGATCCTGGGCAGAAGAAGGAAGAGAAGGAAGGCTGGTATGGGAAAAGAGGCCAGGACAAACAGTGTGAGTGGGAAATGAGGATAACTGGCGCTGGCTTGGACAGAAGCCTTCCTGCTGCTCCTTCAGTGACCTGTGAGGGGGCCGTGGCTGGGCAGGGGGAGGATGCTTGGCATGGATCTGCTCTGAGGCTGAGCTGCTGCAGCTGGAGCAGGTCCCTGTGAAGGGCAGAGACTGCCAGAGGGGCTTAGCCTGGGGAGGATCAGATTTAGCCTTGGCTGCAGGCTACCATGGCAAGGAGATCAGTGTCCTGGACCAGGGAAAATGAGGGAGAGGGGGCTTGCACTGATTTCTTGGTTAATCTATTTCCATTGGAGTTTCAGGGATGTCTGACAACCAGCCTGTAAGAGCATGGTTGCAAAACCCAGGGTCTCCATCTCTCCTGGGAGCAGTAAATATGTTCTCCTCAGAGCAACACAGCTGCACACCACGGATCCCTGCTAGGTCCTTGTCTGCCATGGATGGTGATCCAGATCCCAGCTGTGGCAGAAGGCTGCTCTTACCCCCCAGGGGAGGACAAGAAGAGATACTGTCCTGGACCAGGGGTATGTGGTATGTGGTTCTAGCTCCTGTTCCTCCTCCAGCCCTGCAGCAGCCTCTCCCCCAGCTCCAGAGCCCAACTCCTCTTATCAAAAACCAGACTGGTTCAGTGCTTAGTAAACTAGGGAGTGAGTTTCTGTGATTCAGAATGTCAACAATCTCTTTAGAAGGAAGCAGCCACTTTCCTTAGGGAAAGCATCTAGACACAACTGTGTCAAAAACCTCAGTTTCCATCCCAAAGCTAGTTTCAGTTAAAAAGTCCTCTTGCTTTTCTCTCCCCAGACATGTTTTTCTCCCTCTTGTCCTACCCCCACTGCATCCTTAGGGGTGGGTGGTGCAGGACTGGAATCTATTGCAGCAGGATGCAGGCATACCCTCAGTATGTTACATGCAGGGGTAACTTTGGCTCTGGAGCACTGGCTGAATCACCTGTAGCCCTTTATTCAGACCTGGGGCCTGTATTTCACGTGTTGTGGAGCAGCAGGCTGCTGTAATTGCAAAGCTTTCACAAGGAGCTGACAAAACAGCCCCTCTCTTGGTGACTGTGCACAAGGCAGGAGAGAAAGGACAAGGCTGCATCTATGCAGGCAAACTGAGCAGGCATTGGGTCACTCCCTGGCTGCCAGCACTCACAGCTGGGATCATGAGAGCACTCCTGTGTCTGCCTAGCATGGTAAAAGCAGTCCTGGATGCTGCCCAGGCTGAGTTCAAGGGGCAGCAGACACAGCAGGCACAATCTGCTGCAGTCTCAAGGTCTGACCCGGCACAGACATACCCAGCTGGGAGGTAGGACTGAAGGTTCCATGGCAAAGACACCCATCTGCTTCTCTGCAGCAAGGCACTAAGGGAAATGCTATGTTGGTCTCCCTTGGTGCCATAGTACCCTTTCCAGGTGCTTTACTGGAGCTGGCTTTGTCCCTTTGCCCCTGAAGAGACGGTGTGCAGGGCTTTTTCTGTCACCAGCATGCCCCACGTGTTGCACATGCTGCTCCTGGAGTGACTGGGGAAGAACTGACTGCATCCTCCCCACATGGACCTGCAGGCAAGGTGAGCACTGCCCTGGGGGGCTAAACTGGCCCCTCTCACAACCTTCACACAGCTTCTTCACGTGTCTCCCTGGGGCACAAGAGTCAACAGCAGTTGTGGACATGCCCTGGGCACCTTTGCCAGTGCAGGGGCCAGTCGTTCCCCATTCTGGTGGTCTCCAGCCCTTGGTGCCAAGGCAAGGGGCTGCTCTCCCTTGGCACAAGTGCCAGTTCCAACTGGCAGGGGCTCAGGGACCTGTCTGAGTTTATGTGAGGAGATGGGACATGTGGATGGTTGGGAAGGGTGGGAAGCCAGGTGAGGAAAAGCCCCTTTACTCTTGTTCCATGGTACTGTTCTCTCTTGCCTAAACAGCACACGTGGATGATGGAGAGGATCCAGACCTGGCATCTCTCATCCTCAGGCCCCTGCTTGCTTCCCCTTCATTTCCAGCATATCATCACCACTGCTGCTTGTCTGGACACTTCCAGCTGAGATTTGTCCTGTGGGAAGGTGCCAGCACCCTTAGCCAGGCTGTGTGGTTCTGAGAAGGACCTGGTGCCATCCCTGCCGTGCTCCTCCTGCAGCTGAACTCTCCCTGGTGGCATTGCCCAGCCTGCATCTCCATGGTCTCATCCCCAGCACTGGAGCATGGGAACAGAGTGTTTTTCCTGCCCTGAGCTCCTGGGGTCAAATTGAGCCCAGAAGATGTCTTAGATGGAGACCCTTGTGCCTTGACAGGACTTCACTCTGCTTTGTGTTTCTAGAAGAAGCAGGAACTACAGCTCACTGCAGTGTGGGCTCAGCCACGAGCCAGGCACAGCTTTGCCCAGGTTCCAGAGCTCAGCACACCCTTTGGACAGGGAGTGGGGACCCATCCTCACTGCCCTCAGATGCACTCATCTTCTCTCTATGCACAGAAGCACTAAAAAGTGGAGATAAAGACAAAACCAGGAGGGCAAGCAAATAGAAGTGTTCACCTGCTGACAGAAGGCTCTGGAAAGTACCCATTACCCATCCCTCCCAAACAAGCAGAAGGCAGTGACAGGAGGCTTAGTGCCATTTCTGTGGCTCTCCCCATCTCTCCATCCTGTTTTCCTGCTAAGCTGTGCCTCTAGGTAAGGCTTTTTTCTGCTCTCCACACTGTGTGCCCAGCCACAGAAGGCTGGGGGGAACCTATCCTCCCTTCTTTTCTCAATTGCTCTGCAGCCACAGCAAAATGGCCTGGGTACAGTGCAAAACAGAGCTGTTCCTGTCAGAGGCGGAGGTGAGGGGTCACCACCAGCTCAGACTGCAGGGACGGGGCTTGGAGGGGGCTCCTAGAGATCTGGGTAGCTCTGCTTGGGATGAGAGGGACAGCCATGGGGCAAGCAGGGACGAGATTTTGGACCTTCTCATGAATTTCCGAAATTAGTGTGCAGCCTGAGGCTGGCTGGGATGCATTATACCCATAAGCATGAGAAATCCTTCCTTGTCCATGGTGAAAAGGGGAATCCAGAAGGTTGCTGACAGTAAGGCAGACCCAGGGGCTCTTCCTGCATCTTTCTTTAGATCTAACAAGCACAAACCTCTAATCCTGGTGTCTCCCTCTGTCTGCTTGGCCCTGTGCTGCCTATTTTCTGCCCAGTTTCCTTGGATCCTTCTGCCCTAGATATATTTTACTGGCACGGTGACTATTCTGTGCCTGTCCAGAGGATTTGGCAGCTGTGCCGTGTCAATGAAGATTTGCAAGGTGTGGTGTTTCACAAGCTTCCTGGCTTGGGAGGTTCACCTGCTGCAGCCTTTAGTTGTTCCTTTCTCCAAACACATCTCATTCTTCCCCAGTTTCCCACAGAAAGCAACATTTTCTTTCTTGCAGATGTTATGTCTGGGAAAGCCCCTCCCCTGCTGGGATGTGCACGGACTGTCCTCACACTGCAAGCCCACAACTCTGTTTACATGGACGCTCCTTAATCCTGTTTAAATTATCAAGCTGTGACTTTCTGCTCTCCGTGGGAGGGACAGTGATCCAGAAATGTGAGTTGCTGAGGTGGTCTTTGTTGAATAAGTCAAGTGTTTCCCCTGAAAGTACCTGCAATGTGTAGTTTCCCACCTTTTCATTTAGCTGACACAGCTTTTGGAAAGGTACCAGTCAGCGTTTACAGTGATGGATGACAGCCACTGTACTGCAAAGAACAAAAGCAGAAGTGTCCCGGATATGCTACAGCTACAGATTCAGCCTCTTCTCACAGTGCTTGGTTTCATTTCCCAGCCTCTGCATTGTCCTCTGACCCTGCCAAGGACAGCTGCCCCAGGGAATTCCCAGTGTCAGAGCCAACAGGGCTGTGTGTTTCATTGCCTGCCTGGGGTGAAAGCAGGGCTGAAATCTGCTGTGTGGAACCCGGCTGTTTCTGAAGGCTGTGTCTGCGCTGTGCAATGGCTCTCTGCTGAGCCTGTGGGATTCAGCTGGCTCCAGGAGGGCAGCAGGTCCTGGAGATGCTGTCACTCAGCTCAGCACTTCTTACTTTGGGTAGGCAGGCTGCCCTGTTTGCACTGCTTTGCCCCCCCATCCCAGTACAGACACTTGCAGCAGCAGATATTTTGCAGCTGGATAGAGGATGGTAGGAGGGAGTTTTCAGTTAAACTGCTTCCCAGCCCTGCTGCCAGCAAACCCAACACAGGTGGTTTGTTGCAGAAAATAGCATCTCCTGGCATGCCTGTGTGCTGTGGAGCTGGTGTTTAAAACTGAGTTACTGCAGAGTGAAGCAAAAAATCACCACGAAGAGCCATTTGTGAGTCAGCCTCATACCGAGAGGTGCTCAGCTCTCCAGCCCAACTTGGCAGCTGGTGGAGTGCTAATGGGAGAAGTGAGGGTTGTGTTGGGATGAGGAAAAGGAGGTGCATGTCTGCAGCTTGCTGTCACTGCATACAGGCAGTGTCCCCTTCCCTTTCAGCAGGGATGGCCGCTTGATTTATCTCAGATTTCTCTTGTGAGGATTTTGGACATCATTCATGAGTCATCCTGTAGCTCATGAATTATAAAAATCAGTCTCATTGGGAGAGGTGGTCCCATGGGACAGCTGGGTTTTGGAAAGGTGTGCATCCACTTGGGAGGGCTGTGGAGAACAGTGCTGAGTTTGATCAGAGGTATGGATTATGTAGCCTGGAAACAACAGGCTGAAGGAACTTGATTTAATCTTGCTTCCAGGAATGGATGACATGGCCTCCAAGAGCACAGGGGGATATAGTGAAGAGAAAGTGAAAAGAAGTACTGAGTTTAATTCTGATAAGTCAAGAAACCACAGGGGTCAGAGTTTGGGGGAAATTCCATTTAGTAGGAAGAGGCAGATGAAGAAATGCTTCATGTCCACTGCCAGAAACTTCTACTGTTGGACCAGAGCTTGTCAGAAAGCTGGAAGTAGTGCTGACTCTGGCTCAGCACAGAATGGGTTAGATGACTCCAGGCAGTCCTTTCTAATCCTTTTTCCCACCCTGTTATAGTGTCCTACCAGGTTCCTAGTGGGTGAGGTGGGCTTTCTCTGCCTTAGGCTATACTGCTGAGGGCTACATGAAATCCTTGACTTCCCATGGCCATGGGAACCTCTCTAAAAGGTGGAGAAGAGAGGATGGATTTATAGTCTGAATCCCCCATTGCTGGCTGCTTGATGTGAGGCTGCCTGTGGTCACAAGAAACCCTTGTTCCTGGGCGCAAATCCAGGATCTGACCTGCTGCAATCCCAAGATCCAACCATAAAAAAGTAATCCCACCTCTGGCCTACCATGCCAACAAGACCTACTGCCCAAATGATGAAGGTGCCTTGGGAGCATGGGGAGAGCTTGCCACGCCAGACAGAAAGAAACAGATCACTTGTGTCTTGCATTAGAGGTACCTTTGAAGTGGAGCAGGCTGTCCAGTGCTAAAAGTAGAGTGTGAACCATCAGCAGTGAAAAGCAGCATTCTTGTTGTCACCACCTGGGCCACACGCTAGGGTGCTCCTGACAAGGGCCTTGGCAGGCTTGGCTCTGTTTCACCAGCATAATTTGAGTTTAGGCTTGAGAAAAAAAAAGGAAGCAACCCAAAGAGATACCAGAAAAGAGCTCTTCAGGGCGAACGTGAAGCCAAGGAGTTTAGCATCAAACGCCTTCTGAAAGCAGCTGTGCAGCCTTGCTCAGGGATAAATAAAGGCTGGTTTGAAGCTGGAGAGCTAGCTGGCAGAACACACTGTTCCCATCTTGCCAAGCACTTCCCAGACCACCTGTCCTCACAGGGCTGGGTTCCCTGCAGAGCTCTTATGCTGCTGCACGTGCTGGTGGAGTGGATGGGTGTATCCCCAGCATCCTGATGCTCAGACTGGGCTTGGAGCAAGGGCATGCCTCAGGCTCATCTTGAGGGGGAAGCCCTTGCAGGGTCCCTTCTCTCTCTGGAGAGCTCAGAGAGATGGAGACCATTCCACTTCGTGGCACATCCTCAGCATTGTGGTGTTTCCCAGATTTGGAGTGGGATGCAGCTCTGAGAGTTTGGCTGGCAGCAGATGTGCACTGCCTGGCCCCAGGGTAGTGCCAAGCAGAGGCCATGGTTTTGGGTTGGTACAAGGTCTGAAGCATTGGAGTCAAGGGAGTTCTAAACAAAGCAGGCCCTCAAGTGTCTCTGCTCAGTGCTCTAAGAGAATAAGAAAGGACTCAAGCAAAAAAACATCTGGAACAAGATCAGAAGACAGACACTCTCCTAAACAAAGGAGATGCATGGCCTTGGAGGAGAAAACAGACATGTAAATAGAGACAGAGGGGGCCAACAGGAGGTTGGGTTTCCCTGGATCTCATTTGTCTTCCTTGTGCTGCAGCTGTCTAAAGTAAATGCTGGGGGGCTGTGGTGTGCTGGAACATGCTGGGGCCATTCATCATGGGCTGTGCTGGCAGCTGGGACAAGCCCATGACGAGCAGAACCTTCCAGCCTTCCAGAGGGCTCTGCCTCACTTGCACCACTAGTTTTGAAGCTGCAGCCTTTCTTGTGCTGCACGCAGGCAAAGGTAGGGAGAGAACAACTTCTTTCAACAGGGCATTCACCCCTGTGAATGTGACCCTGAGGTGCTTTTATACAAGGACTCTGGCTGGGCTTCAGGAGGGTCATTGCCCTCTCTGCTTCCAGAACCCCTTCAGTGCACTCTGGGAAGGAATTCCTCCTGGTCCAGATCCTGCCCCTCATGGGCTGTGTCTGGCTGAATTAAACAAAAGCCTTCTGGGTCAGTACTTTCCAGTTTGAGCAGCCCTAGCCTGCTCAGCATTTCTCCTTCTCTATCTGCTCTCCTGCTCTGGACAGTGTGTGTGAACGTGGAGGGTAGGTAGTTCTGCAGGGATTTGATATGGAGCTGCTGCAATGGGCTTTCTTTGCCAGCCAGGAGCTCGAGTCTTGGCACAGCTCTAGTGCGAACAGAGCCTGCAGCTCCATGCCATGCTTGCATGGCCCATCAGGGACAGCACAGGCAAAGAGCCGAACATCAAAATTCCAAAGTGAGACTTTTTCTCAGCAGCTTGCCAAGGGGGCTGGAGAAGGCCACAGTGGCTGGGCTTTTGAGGGCTTCTCTGTGGAGCAGAGGGGCTGTACTCCTCCAGAATGGCATCATCCTTCCCAGTTTTCCTGTTGGATACCCCTGTCCAAGGATTTCCAGGCAGAGGCTTATCAGGAACAGGAAGAAGCCATCAAAGAAGGTCAAGCTAAAGTCCCCTGGGACAGAACTGCCGAGCGTGCACAGGGGGAGCTAGGGAGGTCTCTGAAGCATGTAAGATGTACCAGGTTGGTATTCCTACAAAGGGGCACAGCAGCAAGTGATGGAAAGTCCCTGGCTGGCTCTTCTGTGCCTGATAAGGCAGACTGGCTCCGTGCCCTGCTAAGGAAGGACTTGCTTGTGCATCCTTTCTTACTGGAAACAGAGGGGAGAGTCATCACGATAACAGTCAGAAGGATGGGGAAAGAACATGCGTCCCACTCCAAGCACAGCCATTGTGTTAGCCAGGCTCCCAAACTCTTGGAAAGGAACTATCAGAAACTGAGTAGCATTGAATGCTGCTAAGCCCTTGAGCTCCTCTCCCTTCTCATAAAGCTACCCCTGTAGCGTTAGAAGTGCACTGATCCCCTGGAATCTTTAAAGGTCTTTTAAAGCCTCCTTCTTCAGGGAAGCTGACCCAGGAACCCCGGTCAAATTTGGTTGGAAACATCCTCTGCACAGCCCACTGCAGCATTGCCGGAGTCAATCCAAAGGCTCCTGTTCCATGTGCGTCCTTGAAATGCTCAGGTCAAACTTTAAAAACAACAGCACTGCTCTTTTCACACTCTCTGTTGATAATCCATTGAACAAAGCACAGGGTGCTGGTGGGGCACAGCCAGGGGCTGGACAAACCCACCACAGGTAGGTGCTTGTGGTTCCCACACAAGTCTCACCTGGGGAAGCTCCTGCACTGGTAATTCCAGTGTTTCTGCAGGGGGTGGCAGGGCAGGATGACTCTGGATTCCTGTGTGTGTGCTGATTTCTCTTACGTACCTAGAAGTGGTCTGAGCTGGAGGGAGAGACAGAGCGAGAGAGCCTCTGTCCTGACCCAGCACTGCTGCTCTTGGGCTGCTCCCCTCACCCTTTGCACCGTGAAATTTCACGTGGTGCGTTTCACGTGATCCTTTTATTCTTGTGAGAGGGATATACTGCTGCTCTTCTGAACGATCAAAGGAGGCTCATTAACCTGTTCTCACCTTTCTTCTTGGTGTCCTCCCACGAGCCCCACAGGGCTCTGGGGCAGCTGCCCCGTGGCTGCTGCCCTTTCTGAGCATCCTGCTTGCTGAGGCACCTCTCACCCTTCAGAGGGCTGGGATGAGGGGTACCAGCAGAGCTTCCTCCCCGTCCAGCATCCCCAGGACGTCTTTACCTACCCAGCATTTCTCACATCCTGAGGAAGTGGCAGCAGACAGAGGAGCTGCGAGTGCTGTCCGGGAGGGAGCGTGCTGCTCCTTTGACCTCCTGTGCTACGGGAACAAGAGCTCTGCTGGCTCTCTGCCCTGCTCTAGCAATGCTTAACCCAATGTCCCTGACTCCCTGAAAAATCCCGGCCAGCCACCCGCTGGGAAGAAGGAAGGCACCACCGGGTCTCTTCTTGTCTTTGTTCAGGCAGGCAAAGTCCAAGGCTAGCTGTCACACAGAGCCATCCCAGGCTGTGGGTGTGTGGCAGCACATCCTGGAGACCCACAGAAACTGGCAGCAGGGATGAAAAAAGCTGGAGAGAACTTTGCCTGAGGGCATCCAGGCGGGGTGCAGGGCTCAGGTCGTGATGCAGCACCAGGTTGGGCTGGGTTTTTTGTGAGCTCACAAATGGTACTGGTGGGTACCTCCTGTTCCTTGCAGTACAGAAACAGCACCCTGGACTAGGTCTGTGCTGACTATTGACTGAAAAATGCTGATGGGTCACTCCAACACATTTCAAGTATTTTGTGGTTTGGTTTCTGTTTGCGGGTTTCAGATGGTTTCTTTGTTGGTTGTTTTGGTTTCTTTTAATTAAAAGGAGCGTGATTTCTGTGGACAGGGGTGCTTGGAGTGAACATGACAGGACTCAGAGATGGGCAAAAAGTGAGAGGCTGCTCTGACAGATGCCTACCCTTCCTCTAAATTTCTTGCAGCTGGTGTTGCTGCATCCCAAACACCATTTCTGAAGGGACAAGAGGGTTTGTGGTCATGCTGTAGGAAGATGCCCCTTGTCACCAGCGTGTCCCAAGGTGGAGGAGCAGCTCCAGCAGAAGAGATTGCTCCCTGCCTGTGTCAGAGAGCTTATCAGATAGATGTAGCTGCAGCTCTGAGCCCAGGAGCACCTGAGCTGTGGGAGAATGACACTGCTGAGCTCTGCTCCACAGTGACAATATGCTCATCCTTTTACTGTAGTCCTGCCATGGTCTCTGTGTGTCATTCAGTGTCCCCCTCCTTCCCTGTCTACAGAAGTGGCAGATCCACCCTTCCATTCATTGTAAGCCTGGTCTGTTTAGATGAGACTGTGAGGGCTTTAGGGACCAGTGCAGGTCTGGCTCTCTGGACAGCACAGAGTAACAGTTCCTGTGTGGCTGGGAGAGGCACACATGGCTGCCACATCCTGCACTTGAGTGCTGATGCTCCTTTTGGTGTGCAGGAGCTGAAGCCACGGTGCTGAGTGCTGGCCTGGGCATGGGAAATGCCTCAGTGCTCTCTTTGCCTCCCTACTGTCCCAATATCACAGGAAAAGACTGATATGATCCTCCAGGCCGGGGCGGGGGGGGCCCTGCTTTGGTCATGTAAGGCTTGTCTTTGCTGGAGACACCATCTCAAGGAGCCTGTGATGGGCTGGGGTGGGTCCACGAGGCTTGCCCCCCATAGCTCCCTTCCCAGACAAACACAGAGCAGGGAGAAGGCATCTGCCAAGCTCCCACCAGCACCAGCAGTGGCTACAGGCAGGCAGTGGGAGCTAAGCACAGGTGACAGCCCCATATGCCCATGGCTTATGGAGAAAGAGCTTGCACAGGACACAGCGAGCATGGGAGGAAGCCAAAATTCTCCATTCTGGTGGGTCTCTGCTCCTCTTTGTCAAGGCTCCCATGCTGGTACATGTAAGCCACTGTCAGTTCAGAGCTGACATCACATCAGAGCCCTAGACACATTCTGTGCTGACATTCTCTGGGTTTATCCCTCCTGGCACCCTCCTGGTGTACTTGGGTGGTGTCACAAGGCTGTGCATGGCCCCCTGTACCTGTGTGAGGGCACCAAAAGCCACCTGGTTTGCAGCCAGGCATGGGGCAATACTAGCCTGCTTAGCCTGCCCCAGGTTCATGCCAGTGAATACTTCCCAGATAATCAAGGATGTTCTCCAGTGAGCTCCCAGCCATGCACAGCTAATGTCTCATACCAGTGTCATTTACCTCTGCAGTGAAACAAGCTGTTGATTGCACAGCAGTGGATTAACGGGCTTTCAACATCTTTATTGGGTACAAGATACAAAAACTTAGCCTGGCAACTGTCTTAAAAGAAAGAAAAAGTGAAGGTAAATCAAAATGATAAAGGGACGACTTGGCACCTTATCCCCCTTTTTACAGTCTTCTCAGGTTTACAGATTGCACAGCCCTGTGTACATTTCAATAAATACTCACAGTGGTACAACAAAGGTCCATTTCCTTGCAGAGACACTTGCAAGCTCTTATCCACTCTCTTTTTGCACTGCCAGTGGCCATTTGTCCTTTGCTGCTGATGGGTTGTGTGGCTTGGAGAGGTACTTTGTCACTCCTGGCCTGAGCCGTGAGAAGAGGGGCAGTGGGGAGTTGTGTTGTCTCCTTGCCATTCTTGGCAAAGATGAGGAGCACAGAAGAGACATGAGACATCAACAGCTCAGATCCCAGAGACACCAAGAGGCTGGGCTTCCCTTGGTGTGACAGGAACAAGACCCCACGGCTGGGTGGGCAGCACCCCCTTCACGCACCTCATGGGGTTTCAGCTGCTGCCCATCACCCTGACAAACAGTCTCCTTGTCTTTTTTGGGCTTGTCTTACTTTCTGGATCCAAGCTGTGCTCTGAGAAAAGGTATCAGAATTATTATAGCAGGGGAATCGCAGTATCCCACACCATGGGCTGTGCTGGAGCCTGTGCAAAGGCTGTGCTGATGTTCCAGCAAAGATGGCAGATCCTTTATGGTCTTTATCTTTGAAGTGACTGCCTTCCTGAAGAAATGAAAGCATGACCTTTCAGGCATCAGTATACTTCCTCTGGGCTCCAGATCCCAGTTCTAACACTTTTAGAGGTTTCCAGCCCTGCAGAGCAAAGAGCATTGTAGAGGGGAAGCAGGTCTGTAGATCACTTGTCAGGTCTTCACCAGGGATCCTCAGGCCACAGCTTAGGAATTGCTGCTTTTAAAGGATTGTGATGCAAAAAGGAAGAGAGAGAGGTTATTTTTTGCAGAACTGGGCCCTGGAGCAGAGCCAAGCTCTTATGCTTATGTAATAGGAATAAGCAAACAGCAAAAATCCCGCAGGAAGGGGAGGCCACTAACCCACTGCAGGATCTGAGCCACCAACAGCACTGACTTCTTCCTCTTTCCTCCAACTGAGGCTTCGGCTTCTGCTGGGCTCTCCTCCTGCAGGGCAGCAGCAGGCTGCCATCCCACCAAGGGTGGCACACAAATTGTACTGTGCTTCCTTCCATTTCCCTTCCATCGGGCCCCCAAACTCAGCAGTTCTCTTTAGCCGGGCTACAGGCAGGAGTCTGACCTTCCTGACTGCTCCAGTGCCCCTGAAGACAGAGCAGTGCACACTGCCGGGCATCAGGGCTGCACAGGGGACAGCAGCTGAAGCAAATGTCCCCTTGCACTGGAACACTCTGAGCATCATTTCCAGCAGGTTTTGACCCAGGTCAGCTATCCAAAGCTGGACCCCAAAGCTGACCCCAAAGGCAGGCAACATTCCCAACCAGAAAGCAGTCTTTGGCAGAGCTGATTTCTTAGTGCAAACATAGCTAGAGCATCCTTACTCCTCTCCATGGAGGCCTGGGTGTTTGTTTCTTCACAATGCTTCTGCTGGGGCTCTCGGAGTGCCATGGTGGGTTATTGCCTTTACCCTGCCACATGGGTCTGGAGAGGCTCATCCCTCAACTCTGCACACAGCAAAAGCATTTCTCCAGCTCCTCTGGCCACCTTGCCAGCTCATGCCTCTCATCCATCACCTGCTGGGGCATCTGAACAGGCACAAAGAGGATGCCCAGACCCACAGTCCCCTCCTGTCTGCCACTGGTGCCCCACATCATGCCAAAACCCTGGGCAAAACCACTGGGAGAGAGGTGCAGGTCCTTACCTAAAGTAGCTCGGTGCAGGTCTACCAGAATTTCTGAAGCATTGCCAGCTTCATGCTTAGAGGATTTTTCACCAGGCAGCAGGGGCTGAGGGATGTGGATGGTGGCACCCTGCTGCAGATGGGAGAGAACACGGCTCCCAGTTTGCTTCAGCCCTTGGTTTGCTGGTTATCTTGAGACCACTCCTAACAGGGCCCAGCCTCCAGGGATCTGAGACAGGGCCTAAAGTAAGACTGGCGGTGGGAGGGTGGCTGCTGCCCTTGGCAGCCTGTCACCAGTTAGAGATGCCACGCAGAGGCAGGAAGCATTTGTTTGGTGGAAAGCACCCCCAGAACCCCGAGGCTATAGGGAAGGGACAGAATTGCTCCCAGCACCTGGACTGGAAGCCTGGAATCAGGCACACATCAAGGCAAAGATGTGACAGCCGCAGACATGGGGGCCTGTCAATTCCTTGCTGGCCTCAGGTCAAGAGGGGAGGGCAAAGCCTCTTGGATTAGTAAATCTCACCTTCAGCAGTGAAGCAGTCACATCTGTGCTTAACTCCTGTTCTGCTGCCTGCGGAGGCTGTGAGTTTCACCAAGGGATGGGGAAGCCTCAAGCCACAGAGCTGCTGCACCAGAGCCCACACCTTCCCTGTTGTCACTGCTTCTGCCCTGTTGTCCCCAGGCATCAGCACATACCAGAACAAGGGTTGGCAGGGAGCCCAGCTGGAAGGGGCCAGAAGGGCTTTCTACCTGCTTGGCTCGTCGTGATCCATCACTGGCTTGCTGCCCTGAGCCACAGGCTGCAGACTGACAGCTCCCTCAGCTTCTATTCCTCAGTCATTCTTCCTTTCATTTTCCAGAGTTTTCCCTGTGACTATAAATAGTCTCTGTGAGGGACTTGCCAGCCCTCGTGTAAGAAGAGGCAATAATCTCTTCCTGAAGGAAGTGGCCAGGACATCTGAAGGATCCTTCTAACCCAAGTGTGAATGATACCAAACAACATGCCCAGGAGGAAACTGAGGCAGCGAGGGCAGAGGAAGCACTGAGGAGCAGGGCTCCAGAGCACTTCGTGGAGGGAATACAGCTGCTGCCATTAATTGATTGATGCTTGGTGAGGGGCTGCCACTGTTGGGGATCCATGGTGCTCCTGTCTGAGCACTGCTGAGCTCCGGGGCCACAGGCTTGCCACAAAACCAGGCAGCATGCTGTGAATGGCCAAGAGTCCTGTTGGGGGGTCTACAAGGAGTGTTTTAAGTGAGATGATTTACTACTTCTCATTTGCCAGCTCGGCACTGGAGATGGCTGCCATCCCCTCCAGCCACCCAGAGGTCTGCCTGCATTCCAGAAACAAAATCTTGTTCTGAAGAAACTGTCCCTGCCCCCCAGGTGAAGGTACCCACAGGGTGGACTGGAGGTCTGCAGGAAAACCTGCATCCAGCATCTTTACCCCTGGCTGGTGCTAGGAGCTGCTGATCCTGCAGCAGCAGGGGTTTTGCCCTTCCATAGAACCTCTCCTCCACACAGGACAGCCGAGATGACACACTTTTCTCTTGACATTCCCTAATTGGCTTGATTTGTCCATATTAAACATTTACCATCCACAGTTAGCTCCTTCATTAGCCATGACACATCATGTTTAACCACACAGCAGTGTTGCATCAATGCCAGGGCCAGCAGCAAACACTCAGGAAACTTCTGCACAAGGGTAATACACAGACCATGAAGAAATCTGGGTCTGAATTAAAACTTAAACAAGCCTGGAAATACTTCTGAGCTGTAGAAGACCTTAGACAAGTGTGCACATCCCCATGCACAGCCTCCATCCCTGCCTCCTTTATTTACACACGGCATAATGGCTTGCCTGCGGACCTGGGCACTTGCAGAGAGGAATGAACACTCATTTGGTTCACAAACCACAGCGTAATTAATTCCCAGCAAAGCTTCTGGGCTTCACTCTGTGGCTGTGGAAGTGCAAGGTGTTACCCAGCGTTAACCAGATGCTTCTGCACGCCCAGTGTCCTCAGTCCCCCCCAGCACAGAAAAGGGATGGGTCTTCCAGGACCAGGGAGAAACCAGACAGGTGGGAAAGGAAATCCATTTCAGGAATGACAAAAAAAAAAGCAAGATGAAAGCATGCTGGGGTCCCTGCTAGCCCCAGCCTCACGCTGAAGAAGCCCCAGGCCCGTCACCCCCAGGGCTTTTCCCTGAGCGTTTTCTCAGCCTCCTCTCACAGGGGTGGACACAATTTCTCCAAAGGCTGTTTTTTTAAGGCAATGTTTGCCATCTAGTGGGAAAACAGAGCCTGCGTATCTCACTTGCCTGCAAGAGGATGCGGCTTGAGGTTATTTTGGCAGCAGCTGGGAGCCACACGCCCCCTTGTCCATAGTTGGGGAGCGACTCCCAGCAGGGAGTTCCGGGGAGGGGGGAAATTGGAAGAGGTGGTGCTGGTTCAGCTTCCTTCAGGCAGCTCGCCAGGCTCTTTGCCGGCAGCCATAGGTGCCTGCCTGAGTGTGGATCCCTAGCCTGAGTCCTTGGAGAGGAGCTTGGCTGAGCTGCTGCCCAGTGTAAGTGGGGAGCTGAAAGAAGTGCTCTGTAGTAGGGGAAAAAGCACCACGTTCTGGATAAATGGTGCCTTTCAGGTCAGCAAACCCCTGGGGATTGCTGCCTTCCAGACTGGCATCCTCCCAGGCATCTCTCTTCCAGGTTAGCACTCTCCTGGGGATCAGTGCCCTCCAGGCTGGCATCTCCAGCACTCCACTGGCAATCAGCACTTTCCCAGTCAGCATCCTCTCTGGCACCAGTGCCTTCCAGGTCAGCATATTTCTAGTGATCAGTACTTTCCAGGTTAGCTTTCCCCTGGCAATCAATGCCTTTAAGACCTGCAGATCATCCTGGGGATCAGTCGTCATCCCAGGAGGGGATCCCAGACAGATCTGACACTTTTGGCACCTTACTACCTCCAGATCCATCAGCACAGAGCTGACTGTACCGGGGCCAGTGCCTAGAATTCGTGTGGAGTTCAGCTGCTCCCACATCTGGTGGATCTCCCAGTGCAGAACAAAGGCTGGGAGTTGCTTGAATGTGATGTGAGCCTGCAAAGACCACATGAGACTCCCAGAGGCACACTTGACTTGAGTCCATCATATTCAGGATGCAGACAAAGTCCCAGCTGCACAGAGCTCTGTCTGCCCCAGCGCCTGCTCCATGCAATGCTGGAAACATGGGGAGCAATGGAGTGCCCCAGCTAGTTCAGAAGTTCCTGCATAGGGCTGGGCCATGCTGCCCATAACCTCTACTTGTTTATTCTGCCCATGCAGACAAAGCAGCTGATGTGGCAGTGGGTGAAGGGGAGGACAAGGTGCAGCTGGTGGGAGGAGAGCAGGTAGAGAGGCTGCCCAGGGAAGCTCCCAGAGCATGTCCTGCTCTGTTTTAGTCCCTGCAGCTGGAGGAGAAGGTGGAGTTCCTGCCATGGAGAAGGGAGGAGATCATCTCCTCAGAGCAAGTGAGATGGCAGTACCAAGGAGCTGTAGCCCTCATGCTGCACAGCAGAAATGTGTGCGTGGGGAGCACACAGCATGTGTCCCCTAGTGCCACCATGCTCCAGGGCAGGAACACAAAGCACTGGGAACTCTTGCTTGGACAACAGGACTGTTTCCAGTGCTGAAAAAAAATTTAAAAAAGGAAAAAGCTAGCAGGAAAATCGTGGGCTGCTGCTGCTGCTTGGAGCAGGCAGCAGCCATTTCCCAAGAGCATCATGAGAGGCAGTGTTTGGGCAGAGCTGTGCTGCTGGCTGTTGCCTCCCAGCATCTCTGTGGCCAGGTGCCTGGCATTTCTGTGAAAGAACAAAAGCATCCTAGAGGCAGGGAAGGGGCCAGCCCCAGCAAGCAAGGAAAGAAACAACTCATTTCTGGAGGGAGAAGCTGACAATGCAGCAGCAAGAGATGTCTCAGGTCTCTCCCTTCTCCACATCTGGCCTGGCAGGTGATGTCTCCTCTTCTGTTTCAGGAAAGAAGAGCAAGGAATTTTCAGGCCTATAGCAGCTAGAAAGGGAGTCAGAGGAAGAGGGAGTATGGGGGATTGCAGGGGTCTCTAATGGGTTCAGTGCTTGGATCTCTAGCAAGTTCCCAGGCAGTGGTATCCACATGCAGGTGAGATAAAAGCAATGGCCAGGGTGAATGTTCAGCACTCACATTTTTAAAGCATTCATGATACACTGTGTCTCTGGGCATGGTCCCTGCTGTTCCTGTTCTCTCAGTGTCTGGACAGTGTTAGGTGGAAGCGGCTCCTGAGGGGGATGCAATCCCTCAGGAGATGCCCCACATTCTCTCCAGTAGTCTCAGGACCTGCACTGGGGACAGTTCTGTCTTCTCATGTCAGCTGTGATGCCACTTATCTGAGGACTGGGTGCATGGCTCACATCCAAGACTTGTTCCCAAACACAGTCCTTGCTCTCTGCCCATGGGCCTCTCACCCTTCTTCACAAGTCAGCCCCTGCAGCGAGCATCTTTGATGCTTGGGATGGTAACTGAGTCTCCAAACTGCCTATCCATACATTCATCTATAAATTTACCTATCCCTTCCTCCCTCTGACAACTCATCCACACATCCATAAATACACCTTCATGTCTCCTTCCCTCTGTCCGTGCAGCCTTCCCTCCCTGCTGAACCACTGACTCTGTATGTATCCTTTGGTCTCTACATCATCTCGTGACACATATAGATGCACGTTTCATGGCTATTCTGCTCAAGCTGCTTCTACTTCTTTCTTTGGCTCAGGATTTGGCGCAGAAGGAAGCAGAAGCAGCCATGAGAGGTAAGTTGAGACTGTTTTGCTTCACGGTCCTGTGCAACTCGCCTCCTCCCCTGCAAGATGAGGGCTGATCCTGGCAGTGAGGCAGGGAGAGGAGGAGGCTAGTCCTGAGGGCTAGCTGAGAAATTTTGGCAGGGTTGGTGGCAGTCAAACAGCCCAGGCAGTGCTGCACAACCGCCCACAACCAGTGCCCTGCTGCAAAGGCTTTTGCCAAAGCTACTGATTTCCCAAACAAGCCCCTGCCTGAGACATGAGCTGGCCCCCCTGTGCTGGATGGAGACAATGGACACGGTTGTGTCTGCACCTCAGTGCTGGGGACCTTCCCTGGTGTGTAGCATTGCCTGATGGAAATTTTTAAACCAAGTATATACCAGGCCATGTTCTCCTGCACTTCTTTCCTGCTGGGCTTGGGCTGGCCCCTGTTCCACGCCAGGAAGCTGGACCCATCCCTGCTCCATGTGGATGCAGTCCATGGGCTGCTTTGACCTGGCACGTTCTCAGCATCTCGAGGCCTGGCTTGTACCAGCCTCCCTGGCCATCTTGGCACAGCATCCACCCTGGGGAGGGTGGGATACAGCAGCAAAGGCAGGTTTGGATGTGCCTCTGCCTACCTGGGGCAGGGTGCGCCCAGGCAGGGCTCCAGCCTGCAGCAGGAAGCCTCCTGCTCACTCAGTGGCTGTGTGAGCCACCAGAGAGCCCAAGCCTTGGAGGAAGTGCCCTGGCCCCACACTGGGACAGGGAGGTGCTGGCACTGGGACTGGTCTCGTGGTCCCTTCCTGTTTTTCTTCTCCATGGCTTGAAGACAAAGTTGATTTTGGCATCTGGATCTTTCTCCTTTATTTCAGATTGCTGCTCACCCCAGCTCTCCCCTTGCATCTTCTCAGTCCACTGGAAAGCCCCATTTGCCCACACACAGCACCAGCACATCGTCCCCTTTGGCAACTGGGAGTGCAGCACCCAGCACCAGGCATCTTTACTGCCCAAAGCACAGAATTTGCTGCTTCCTTTGGGTCCCCAAGGCCTGTGTGTCACATTTACAGGCTGCTGGGGCAGGGAGCTGGGCCATGGGACATCCCAGCAGGAAGCTGCAGTGGTGGCATGTAGACCCCCTGCCTGCTCCTGGTATCTCCAGCTACCAAATGGATGGCAGATATCAGAGAGGAAAGGGCTCACCCTCCAGGGTCATGGGCAGCAGGATGCAGTGATGAGGGCCAGATGTGCCTCTCCTGCCCTCAAGCTGGTCTGGTCAGCACAACTGGGTGTCCCTGCTGCCTGGCCAGGCAAGCCCCAGCGAGGGAAGGGGACATGGGGCTTGGCACATGGGGACACAGATCTGTGGGTTCCCTAGCCAGCAGCAACAAGCTTCTATTTGGAGCATGCCTGGACTTTCTGGAGTTTATAAGCAGGCAGAACATAGGGACCAGAGCTGCTGTCTCCCATTTTCTGGCTGCTGTGCTGTTACTTCTCAAGCAGGCACCAGTGTCTAAACCAGCACCAGATGCTGGGAAATTACTGAGTTGTTTGCAAACATGGGAGCTGCAGCTATGGGATGTACATCACCTGTGTTCCACAGCATCTCTGGACAACCACTGCCCTGATCCCTCCCACGGTGGCAGAGGAGTGGGATCTGCTGGTACTATGAGGAGGTTTCTAATGGTAAAGGCTGCCCATGCCATGCTGGGGACTGAGAAGAGACGAGGGTGATCATGACAAGACAAGAGTGACATCAGAATGTGTGTTGGTTGGGTTGGATCTCTGCTTGGGACCAGAGCCCAGCAGGTGATGGCAGTGTGATATAGTTGGAGCTGTCAAAGCTACGGGATAACACCCAAGAGAGGTGACAAGGCTGCCAGGCCTGGAAGTCCAGGCAGGAACTGGCTCCTTACACCTCCTCAGCTGGTGACCTGCCTTACCTGCTCTGTGGAGGGCCCTGCTCTGGTGAAGGATAGTGCCATGCCAGTAGCACGCTGCACATGGAGGGCTGACACCCATCTCCCTCACTCAGCGTGTCTGTGCTCACGAGGGACAGTGAGGGGCTGGAACCCCACAAAGCCAAGCATGGAGAGCCCTCAGGACCCCACAGGCAGGGCACCCAGTGAGAGCAGCAAGGAGCCTGTGGGCACACAACACGTTGCAAAAGGCAGAGCCTGCCCCAGTTTCCTCCAACCCAGTCCACACAAGGACCCTTTGTGGGTGCCCCAGTCCAGGCTCCCTCTGCATGGTGGGTTCACAGGCAGCCCAGGACCCAGGTGGGTCTCCACTCTGCAGTGGCTCTGCTCCCCTGTGCTCCATGCGTTGCCGCTGTTGGAATTTCCACCCAGCTCCATCTGGATCTCGTTGTTCTGCTGGCACTGAGCACCGGGGTCGGGAGGTGCCAACAGATGGAAGCCATTAGAGGGGCTGGGTCGAGGTGCAGCAAGGGGGCCGCATGCAGAGCGAGGGGGGCTGTGCAGAGGGTCCTGTCTCAGCTGTCACGCTGGTGAGGGCAGGGGAGATGTCCCACAGAGCTGCCTGTCTGCATCCTCTTCTGGCACTTAGCCTCGGCATGGGTCTCTCTCAGCCCCTCCCGGCACCCGGGGAGAGGGCTGAACAGTTTGGGAGGCAGCCCTGCTGCCTGTGCACCTCCTGCAAGGACCATTCCCGAGCTGGCACTCACCCCTCCCTTGGCACAGCATCATCTGCAAAGGGGTTTTGCCTGGACAGTGCCAATGACAGCATTGGCATATCCCCTTTATTGGCATCGCTGCTCCGTCCAGCCACAGCACGGGGGATTGGGGCAGAGGGAAGGGGCAGGGGGTGTTCTCTTCTGCCTGCTGGAGGCTGGTGGGGGGTGACAGGCAGGGACCAGCACCCCTTGGTCTGGCACTGATGCCCGGCACCCCCGGGAGCCTACACCCATGGTCCCCCTCAACACTAGGCAGTGAAGTGGGGCTGGCTCAGTGTCTTATCCCCATTTGTTTAGCAGCGCTCGGAGGTGGAGCTGGCCTGTCACCCTGAGCCTGAAGTGACTCCAGCTGGCTCCTGGTGGGCTCAGGCAGTCCAACGCTCCTGAGAGCAGAGCCTCTCTCCTTAGGATCCATCCTGCAACCCCAGGGTGTTGGGGGCTCCGGCAGTGTCCACAGCTGTGGGGTGACCCAGGAGGCGTGGGGTCCTTGGGGGCCAGCAGTGGCATCAAGTCCCACGCGTGGGCAAGCAGGTGCAGGGAGCAGGGACTGGCCAGGGCTCACTACAGGATCTGAGCTTCTGCCGAGAGAGAGGACAGGGGGTCAAAGGGGACGGTGGAGACACTGACCTGCCCCACACTCCACACTCCCCCCATTCCCCACCCTGCACCCCGACTCACTTGGTAGTGCCTTCAAGTGGGTGGCAGCAACCAAAAAGTTGGGTTTGGTCTTGTCCTTGCCATGTTTCCTCACCCGGAGCCTGGGGGGTGAGAGCAATGGTGGCTGAAGATCCCGAGCAGCCTCCCTGAGCATCAGAATGCCCACATTCCCAGGGATCCTGCTGTGTGTTTCAACTGTGCCCAGCTGAGCTTAACCTCTCCAGTGGGTCAGCTCCAAGGCTACAGCAGGAACTGGACACCAGATAGAACAAGACTGGGATGGGAACAGGGATTGACAGCAGAGCCAGAGTATGGCAGGGAGATCCCATGGTGGCAGGATGAGAGGGGACCCAGGGACAGGATTCCCAGGGAACAAAAGCACATAGAGTGACTGTGCTGACTCTGGAGCATGAGACTCCCCAGCAGGAGCCTCTGGGGGACATTAGAAGCAGCAGCATCTCAAGGGGATCCAGAGAAAAGTCCTTTGGATCTGGGGTTGTTAGAAAGAGCTCAGGCAGGCTGGGCAGTACTGGGTATGCTGGGAAGAGGCACTGGTGTGGCACAGGGGCAAGGGGAGCATAAACCACCCATCAAGTGTGTTTTGGCAGGGACCCCAGAGCAGGGCTGGGAGATCACAGGGCACTCCATGCTGAGGGTTCAGGATGGGATGGGGAGAGCAATCATACAGCCCCTCCTTCTCAAAACCCAGCCTACCAGATGAGGATGGTGATGACAAGAACAGCAGCCAGGATGAAGAAGGCAAAGATCCCAAGGGACACCAGGACAGCCATCTTCTCCAAGGGGTCACTGCGATCTGGGACAGAGAGACTGTCACAGCTGAGGGATGCCACAGTCCCCAGCACCTGAGGGACACTATGGCAAGCTCCTGGACACTCCAGCAGCCCAGCCACACACAGGCATGGGGCAAGAAACCCTTCCCATTGCTCTCAGCCACACACATGGCACTCCTGCCCACCACCCTGAGCTCTACTCACTGATGGGCTCAGGGTTGGGAGCCTGGGAGGGCTCCTCAGCCAGGCTCTCCAGTCTGGCATCTGTAGTGGTTTCTTCACTTGCTGTGGAGGCCAGGTCTGGAAGGACAGAAGGGATGGAAACAGACACCAGAAGCATATGCAGCACGCCAGGGACCCACAGAGAGGCGTGTGGAAGGGTATCTTTGTGCCCCAGAGGTCCCACGAGCCCAAGGGTGCCACTGAGGTGCTAATGGTGCTTTGGAAGCCCCCCTCTGTCCCAAGCCTGTGGGGGGCAGCACCCAAACGGCATCAGCCCAGCTGTAGACTGACATGGGCTTGGAGACGTTTTGTCCTCCTGCCGCTCTGCCTCCCAACCTTAAGTGGCCCTGGAGTTGAGACTCATCTGGTTGATATTTGGGGGAATGAGTGCCATGGGGAAAGGACAGAAGAAGGCCAGTTCAGGGTGCTGGAGGGACTTTGAGGGAGGGATGGCATAACGTGGTAGGCTGCTGTGGGCTGCAGCCTATCCCCCTCTCACCTCTGACCGGTGTTGCCCGGGCCTCAGCACTCCACTCGCTCCAATTCCCCGCATCCAGGAAATCCTTGGCGCTGACTTGGACCACGTGCTCCAGCCCGGTGAAGGCATCCGTGATAACCTCAGACAGATTCACCGTCTCTACCTGTGCAGGGCGGAGGGGAGCTGTGGGGCAGGCTGGGGCACCCCTCACTACCCTCCCTGGCCCCACGCACTCCCCGCTCCCATGCTGGCCCTGCCTTTCCTTACACACGTACCACGGACCAGGAACGGTGGATGACGGGCCGGTACTGGAGCCGAAACCTGAGCTGGAAGTGGGGTTCCTTTGGCCAGGAGGAAGGGTACTTCCAGCTCACATGGAGTCGCCGTGGGGCCAGGGGGATGGGCTCCACCACCAAGCCCTCTGGAGGGTCTGGCTTAACTGTGTGGGAAAGGACAGGAAGCCCTTGTCACAGTGCACTGCAGTGCACAGGGGGGGCAGGGTTCCCTGCTGTCACCCACAGGTAACTGCCCAGGGATGGACACGCAGTGGGACAGACAGACGGGTGGATGGGGACTCACTGATGGCCTGCATGGTGACATCAAGGAGGCGGTAGCTGAAGCCCAGGGGGTTCACCTCGGTGATGTTCAGGCGGTAGGAGCTCCAGAACTCTGACCTGTGGACGGTGCAGGAGCCAGGGCGGGACGGATCCTGCAGGCACAGCCCCACGTGCCCGTTCTTGTTCCTGCAGACAGGGAGGCAGGGTGGTGACACCTCCTGCCCGCCCACCACACACAGTTTCCAAATGCTGCCAAGGAGGTGCCATGGGAGACCCCCATGCCAAGGCCTTGATGGAGGAGGCAGCCCCTCTGGCTCAGCTGCACTCAGCCTTCCAGACTCTGGCGTGTCCCTCTGAGCACGACACAAGGCACCGTCATCCCAGCTCCACACTCTGCCTGGGAAGGTTCCTCACTGAGGCAAACTCTTCTCCCTGAGGCCAACCCTTCTCCCTGAGGCCAACCCTTCTCCCAGACTCCCAGGGTAGCTGGGACATAGCTGGCTCCCTGATGGGGACCCCCAGCTCTTGCTCTGGCATCCCTGCTGAAGACAGCAGCAGAGCCTTTGGGATGGAGGCCAGTCCTAGGGAGCAGGAGCAGGGTGGGAGTCAGTCCTACCTCCGCTTTTCTTCGCCTGTCAGGGATTTCTTCCTGCCATGGAGACATATGGAAAAGCAGATGATTAGGATGAGGGGGCAGCACAAAGTGAACCCCACCATGGCCCAGAGGAGGGAGAGGGGTCCACACTGCAAAGCAGACCCACACAATCCCACGTTGACATACACATGTGACAGCATGGGGGACAGAGCTAAAACCATGTCCAGCTCTTCTAGTGAGCAGCCTGGCAGCAGGAGCTGGGGATCCCAGGGAAAAGAAATGGAACACCTTTCCCTGCCTGGGATTTCATCACACAGCAGCAAAGACACAGAGACACTGATAAATGCAGCTCCCCAGTGCCTGGCTTCACCCTCCCCTTGATGCCCCCCAAATCCCTTGCTTCCATGCCCCCTCCCTGTGGAGTCCCTGATGCTCCACTCAGCCCCCTCCCCAACAAGCCCTTGGCTCCTGCTGCTTTCAGCAGGGCTGTGCTTTATGAGCTCCGTAGGACTTCAAAGCCGCCCGCTAATTTGGCTTGCAGGGATAATTAGAAGCAGCAATGCTGTCAGGGCTCCTTTCATCCCAAAGCATGCCGGAGCGCAGAGGCTTGCAGATGACCTGCTTCTTTTTTATTGCCCCTCTGCTGCTGGCAGAGCTGTCAGCAGGGAGGGAACCTGCCTGTGCCAGCCCCCAGTGCTGCTGAGGCCCTCACTGAGAGCAAGGAAATGCTTGGTGCTCTGCTCACCCCAAAACAGGACCTGCTCTGAGGTGCAGCATGGTCCTTGGGGCAGGAGGTGAATCCAGGGCATGTTTGGGATGGCCAGATGGATTTGGTGGTTATCCTTGGCTGTGACCCAGAGCTCACACCATAACATGCCCAATCCATGCCCTGTGGGGATACTTCACCTGTATGTGGTGATGTATTTGGTGGGGAGGAAGGTCTCCACACTGGAGGTCCAGGAGCAAGAGAAATTCTCATAGTCAGATGCTCTGCAGGACACAAAGGGGACTCCAGGCAGGTCTGGGGTCCGGGGGAAGCAGCAGTCAGTGAGGAGTCCCCCATCCCACAGTCCATCCAGCACACAGGGATGCCTGTGTCAACAGAAAGCCCCCTTCTGGCAAGCCCCTGGCAGGGGTGCAGACACCACACTCCCCCTGGAAGAACCTAGCTCACAGACATTGCTACTCACGCCCCAGATGCAGGGACACCGTGTGCAGGAGGCCACCGTCCTTGCCATGGCAGCTGTATGTTCCCACGGAGGCCAAGCTGGCCCTTGGCAGCACCAGGGATCCCTGCTGGATGGCTGAGCCCTCTGGCAGCGCCGTGGCACCGGCTCGTCTCCATTGCACTGGCGAGCTGAGGAGCAGAGACCAGGCAGGCTGCCTTAGAGGACAGGGATGGCAGGTCAGCCCAGGCCCACCCTGGAAACCATCCCACTGGATAGATCCCTTGATGTGCACGGAAAAGACTTACCTGGCATGGACACCAGGGCATGACAGGGTCACGTCTGTCCCCAGCTGTCCGTACTGCACGCCTGGAGAGACACACATCCCCAAATGGGTGTTAGCACGCCACGCCACCCCACACCAGGGCTGGGGGTGCAGGTGGGGAGCCCCTGGGGCTGTACCCCACAGTGGGCACTGGCCTTGTGGGGTCTTGCTTCATGCAGGTACCACCACAGGGGACTAGTAAGGACTGGTTGCAATTGGGGCTGGGCCATGAGCAGATACACAGGCTGGCCACCACTGTAGGGTGTAGGGCTGTGTTTCATGTAGCCCTGGTGGGCCTGCTCCTGTCTGGGGGGAACAGGGTGCCCTCAAGGTCCTCATGCCTGGGACATGGTGAGGGAAGGGTGCTGTATGGGGGGGTTGGGTGGGGGTCTTACCTTCCTCTCCCCAGTCTCCAGGGATGGCAAAGGAGGCCGATGCCAGGGCTGCTGCGAGGAACACCATTACCCTGCCCAGGCCTGGGATGGAACTGTGCATCTGGAGGAGGCAGAGAAGGGGAGGGAGAGTGTGTTATTCCCTTCAATGGGGAAGGTGATATGGTCCACAACCCACAGCACTCCTGCAGAGCCATGGATCCTGCATCTGCCTCTCATGCCATCCCATGCCATCCTGTTGGGGACAGAACAGGGACTGAATCCCAGGACCCCAGCTGGGACAGCTGGCAGTGTCTGTGCCACAGTCACAGCTGGTTCCTGGCTGCTGAGCAGTCCCCGTGCCTGGAGCAGGGATGCAGAGGGCAAACACTGACCAGGAGCTTGGGGCTGTGTGAGTTGGTGGGATTAAGGGTTCTTTGCCATTGCAATCCTGTGCCAGGAGCCTTGGCTGGCTCCCAGCCCCAGGGTGGTCCAGAGACCTGTGCATGTGCAGCTGGGGTGGGAAGGGACCAAAGAAAAATTCTGGCCTGTATTTACATGGCAGGTGAGAGCAATCAGATCTAAACAGGCTCACACAGCCAGGGAGAGCAGGGCTGTGATAGCTCAGGTTGTACCAAGTCTCACATCACTGCCCATGCCTGCACCCACTGGGAGGCTGGTCCAGGTTAGGTCTCCATTTGTGGGAGAATGGGGCTGAAATCCCTTCCTCCCACCCAGTGATCACCAGAAGGTCTAGGGCAAGAGGGGCAGGGGATGCAGAGTCAGGGATGTGCACCCAGCTCTTCATGGCTCAGTCTGCCACAGACTGGAGTCTCCTGCCAGCATCACCCTTTCCATCTCAACCCACACCACTGTGGACACATCAGCCACTGTCACCCTGGCCAACACAGCCAGCATTGCCCTGTCCTGCCCTACCACCATCACCCTGTCCATCACAGCCAGCAGTGCTCTATGGTATCCACCCCAGCCAGCACCCTTTCTGTGCCAGCCAGCACTACTCTAAAGCATCTGAACACACCTGCAGAGTCCTGCATCAGCAGGAGATATCAGCCAGTGTCACCCTGCCCATCCCAGCCACATCACTCTGTCTGTGCCAGCAAGCATCACCCCAGGGCATCTGTCCTGGCCAGTGTCACACTATCCCTGTCAGCAGCACCACACTGTCTCTGTCAGTCAGAAATGGATCATTTCTCCCTAGAAGACCCCCCTTCCCACCCCTCACATCTGGACAGGCCTGTTTATTTACACCCACACTGTTGGGTTCTGCTCCCAACTGCAGGCAGGGACTGAGGGCACATAAGGGAGCGAGCTCCCTGCCAGGAGCACAACAGTGTCAGCCCCAAGAGCAGGCGTAAATCTGTAGGCATAAATCTGAGTCCCCCTGGGTTCAACAGCTGAGAGACTGGAGGGAGGGATGCTCCAGCTCAGCAAAGGCACCCCAGAGCAGCAGCCAGCTCCCCTCCTGTGGTCGACTGTCCATGGCCAGAGACCAAACCGCCTGGCGAAGGAAACAAGAGCTACAAGGCAATCTGCTGCAGGGGGGAAGGCGTGTGGCACCCCACATCAACCCTGTTCTGAGCATGCCAGGCAGCCTCAAACACAAGCCCCAAACGTAAATAATTTCATGAGACTGTCATAAGCTTTTCCTACAAAACCACCCTAGAAACGTTCCTGAGAAATATCAGTTGGTCTCTGCCAAAACTATGCTGGTAAGTAACTGGGAACATTTGGCCTGAAAATAAAATATTTTGGTGATGGAAAAAAAAAAAAAGGAAAAAAGAAAAAAAAAAAAAAAGAAGAATCCAAAAATGAGTGTATTTTGTCTTAAAAGCAGCAACCAAAAATAACTCCAAAAACCACGTGGGCCAGAGTGAAGGAATAGTTCTGAGGGGAGGGGGAAGGGGAGTGGGTGTATGCGTGTGTGTGTGTGTCAGGAAGAAGGGAGAGGGTGTTAATATACAGAGAGAAAAATAGCTTTAAAATAAAATAAATTCTCCTGACCACCCTGGTTTTTCATTCAAACACTGCAGAGGGTATCCAACATGACCAACAGAGCCAGAGCAGACCCACAGACCTCATCAGCCCCAGGTGCAGAATCAGGGCAGGGGGCCAGGTGCTGCAAGACAGCCTGCCCAGAAAGGATCCCCTTATTTTCTGCCACCAAACTCCCCGGCCAAGGGAAAAAGAGGCGTGCAAATGAACACAAGCGTGTGAGTGGCCAAGCCTACCTTCCTTAGTGGCTCCACACCCCCACAGATGGGCACACAGGCAGAGAAAACATCCCTTGATGCTTGCACCAGCAGTGACACATTCTGGGGACGCAGAGTCCCGGCAGAGTGATCCTGGAGCTGAGCCGGGACAGAGGGAACAATCAGAGCTTTTCTTCCTCCCTTCATGCTAATCCTGGCCAGAGAGACGCCTGCCGCCAGCCTGGGGCTGGGTGACATCCCGTTGGCACGGCCAGGGTAGAGGGACCCAGCTCAGCCTGGGGGTGTGGTTTGGTCCTGGTAGGAAGGGCAGCAGTGCCGGACCCTGCTCCCTCAGCACAGGATGCTCTTGTCCCTGGAATGGCCAGGGTGACCAGGCCGCCAGTGGCACCCGTGGATGTGAGCCATAAATGCAAGGTGTCACTCTCCATCCCTCCCTGATCCTGCTGTTCTGCTGGGCACCATTTAAGCTCATGAAGAAAGGGTGCGGGCAGTGGTGGGGAGAAATCCTGACATACGCCCCTTTCTGCATGCAAACTGAAGTGCTGTAAGCCAAAACTTCCCTCAAAATCACGGCCATGTGCACCGGCACCAATGTCCACGTTGGGTGTGACAGTTCCCTCAGCACAGCTGCTCTGTGCCATGCCCTTGCCCTGGCCTGGCAAGGCCCTGCACAGATTCCTGGGGGAAGCCAACTTTCCATTGTGCTCGGTACTTTGAAAGACATTGGGCTTTGTTTTCTTAGTGCTTTTTTTGTTTGTTTGTTTTGGTGTTCTGTTCTTTTTTTTGTTTTGCTTCATTTGAAGTTGCTCTTCAAAGCAAATGGGCCGCACACAGAGCTGGGGTGGTGGGGACAGGGACAGAAGCAGATGACACTGTGCCTCAGGGCTGCAGATGGCAGCGTGGAGACGTGGGATGCTCCCCACCCAGCACAGAAAGCTGGGGTGCCTCCTAACTTCTTCCTAGGGTGGTCAGGGGCAGTATTGCTGCAATAGAGATACAGCAAATAACCCAAGAGCACTTGGCAGCTCTGCCTGCCCTGTGCCAGGCCCTGATGGATTCACCCACCTGCAAAAGGCAATGGGCAAAGGCCCAAAGCTGGCTCTAATGCCCCAGAGACGGCATCCCCTGAGCTGGGAGAGCATCCCTGGCCTTGTGCTACAAACCCTCCTTTCTGCCAGTGACTGCTGTGGGAAATATGTTCTATGCTGAAATGCAGCATTTCAAAGCAGCCAAGGAGAGGGAGAGGAGAGGGGAGAATTCCTCTCTCCTTGTTTCCCTGCGGGGTTGGGAGCAGTGCCTTGCCAATCCCTCTGCCCCTGGCAGTCCTGCAGAAGCACCATGGCATGGTCTTCCCTGTGGCAGGGTACATCCCTGTGGCCACACATCTGCCCAGAGACCTGGAACTGCCCCATCCCTGCAGCACTGGTGACTTTCATCATCGCTGCACCAACGTGCACCTGTGAGGGGAGCACCAACTCCACTGCTGGATGGTCTCCTGCAACAGCCACCCCTCTCCCCTAAATGCTGCTGGCACCTTTCCTGGGGTCCCAGAGAAAGCCCAGCAGTGGGTGCTGCAGGGAAGCATGTCCCCTCCCACCACCAGGGCCATGCACAATCTCCAGGACTGCTGGCAGCACCTGAGGCAGTACCTTGCCCACCTTGGGCACTGTGGGGGTGATGCTCTGCACACTGTCCCCAGACCCCCCCCCCCCGCAGTGCCCTGGGGACCTCAATAAGGGCTGTTTTCCTCTTCAACACTCCAGTGGGGTGCACGGGCCCCCATGCCGTCCTGGGCTGTGCCAGAACACACACATGCAGAGCTGCAGCCAGTGCAACCCCAGCACACTGGAATTACCCCAATTAAGCCAGTAAAACCCTGTGAGGCCAGTGCAGTCCAATACGTCCTTGTGCATAATCTGAACATAGGACTAAACACAGTACAGTCCCAATGCAGGGCTTAACTCTGGGCAGCCCAAATATGGGACTATGCCCCACCCAGCCCAGGAGGAGAATTAAATCCAGTGCAGTCAAAATGTGTGGTTAAACTCAGCCCAGCACAGGAGTGGGGCTAAACCCAGCTCAGCCAAAATGTGAGGCTGGACCTAGCACAGGTCAAACACATGGTTATACCATGCTAATGTGGGTTAAACTTGGCACAGCTCAGAAGTGGGGTTAATCCACAGCTCAATTCAAGCACAGAGTTAACCTCAGCACAGCCCAGTCTTGGGGTTACACAGTTCAAATGTGAGGCTAAATCAAATGTAACCCTGGCGTGGGGTTAACCCCAGCTGAGCCCAAACACAGGGATAACCCCAGTGAGGTCCAGGGAACCAGTTATCTCCCCAGCCAGATACAATGCACATCTCCATCCAAACTAGACCAACCCCCTGCAACATCCACTGGTGATACCCAGCTGACCACAGCCCCACCGGCGTCCAAAGCCAAGCCCAAGCCCCTCCATAACCCGAGGGTCACCTCTCTCCTCTGTGGAGCCAGCAGCTGCCAGCAGTTCCTGATGATGGGGCTGGGGGGCCCCTGCACACCTCAGCATGCCAGCAGCACCACGGAGGTCAGGCTCTGCTCTTACCCCAGCCGGGAAACTCCCACCCCAACGCCCTGATTTCCGCTCTCCTCTGCTCCATCCTGCGGGAAGAAGTCTCTGGCTCCCGGCTGTAACTGGAGGAATCGGCAAGGGCCAAAACAGCGAGGGCTCTGTTAGCAGCCAGCAGCCCTGAACACTGTGCCAGCTGGCAGCGTTTCCATTCCGAGGGGGGAGAGAGGGGGTGCCCCCCTCTCCATCCCCATCCCCACACTCCTCTCTCTGAAGCCACGTGCCAGAGACATTCCTAAAAATAATCTCCCGGTTGTAAAGAAACCTACCAGCGCTGTAGCTGTAGTGCTGGTGCGTTTCTTTACAGCTTGGAGATTATTTTTAGGGTGGAGGCATAGAAGTTGGTGGGAGGGGGTGCTGCATCCCCACTGTCCTTGGCACATGGTTACAGGACAGGGATGGGCACAGTGCTGGATCTGGGGACACGGGTGGGAGCTGCCAGCAGAGAGCTGGGCCACCCTGTGATTACAGCAGGGTGGGAAAGGCTTTTCCTGTCCCAGGAACATTTTGGGATTTGGGACATTTTTCTGCTCCTGGGCTCAGCCCAGGCTGGCAGAGAATTAAATGAACACGCAGCTCCCCAGTACGGTGGAGCAGCCGGGTACCAGCCTGCAGCCTGCCCCCCAGGACCATCTGCATCTCCCAGAACACAGCTCCCCCACAAGCTGGCCCTGGAGCTGCTTCGAGAGCGCATGCATCCATAAATGCAGGGGACAGACATACCCGTACCCACCCGTGAATGCCCCAGGCACACCCAGCTCCTTCTGGTGCTCCTGATGAACTCCAGCCTGGGGCTGGGAACGCTGATCAGGAGCGGGGCCCCACAGCATCCCCCATATGCGATGCTCGCCCTTCCCTCCCCCTGCTCCGAGGCTGGCCAGAGCCCAAGAGCCATCAGGCTCAGCTCCATCCCTGAGGCACGAAGGCGCACGGGTCAGCCAAAACGCGGCAGGGCCAAAATAAACAGCTCACCTTACACAAATGCTCCCCCAGCTAGCAATTTGCTGTCACTCCTTTTGCAAAACAAAATCCCTTTTGGGCAAGAGAGGGATTTCAGGAGTCATTAAGGACCACCTGGGCAGCCAANCAGTCTCCTTCACCTGGTGGGGTAACCATGACCTCTCAGTCTCCTTCACCTGGTGGGGTAACCATGACCTGTTTTCTCCAAGCTTGGAGTCAACCCTACCTACTTTCATAGACCCATGGAATAATGAAGGTTGGAACAGACCTCTAACATCATCGAATTTGCTATGTGGAGGTGGCTAAGGGGAGGCAGCTGGTTATGAGGCACATGGCAGGAACAGAGGCTGGGAAAACACCTCACTGGGGCAGCATCCATGCCCCCACACCACACTTCTTGCCAAGCCAATCAGATGGCACTCCTCGAGCCAAAAGGAGATGGAAACGTGGCAAAAAGCGGAAAGAAGGGGGAAACTTGGGGGCTGTAGTACAGGGCCAGAGGATGGGGGCTGAGCCCTGCCTAAGTTGAGAAGGTTGGAAAAACACTGTCGGGCTCTTTTTTTGTTAGGGGAAAAAAACCCAGCCAAGTTCTGAAAGATTAAGTGCAATTGTATCCAAGAGGGGGAAAGCAGGGCCATGCAGTGAGTATGCTGACACATCTCCTTCCCCAGTGCTGGAGAGAAGCCCCAGCCCCACTAGGGGCCAGCTCTGTTTACAGGCTCCTATTGTCTCTCTTTTTGCGTTTGGATTCCCCCCCATCCAATGTTACAGTTCAGAGTAAACAAAAGCAAGCAGCCTCTCACTCCAAACATTTCAGCCATCCCAAACTTTCTCTGGAGGGGGGCTGCCCATGGAATTTTCCTCATCCAAAAGAATTTCGAAATGTTCCCGTTGCAGCCTGCTCTGACTGGAGGCCAAGAGAGCTCCAAAATTCTTCACGAAATGCTTGAGCTGCCCAGTGCACTGCCCCAAGTCCAGCTGTGCCCCATAGGCCCCACCATGCACAGGGAGATCCTCCAGCCTGGCCAGAGGGGAACAGAGGCACATTCCAGCCTGCGTAATTCCCCACAGCTCATCCCACTCACCTGAAGTGAGACAGCAGGCCTTGCTGAGGCTGGATCCTATCTTTCTATTTTAAGCTGCCACTTGAGCTCTCACTGCTCCAAGTCAGCAGTGCTGGTGCAAAGCACTTGGGTGCACTGAGGGCTATGTGTGGCGATGCACCCCAAGAAAACACAGTATTTCCCTTTGCAGGCAGCATCTCCGCAGCACCAGGCAGAGGGGAGAGGGTGCAGCGGGTGCCAGAGCTCCTCCCAGGAGTGGTCAGTGGCACCTCGAGCAGCAGGAGTGCGGTTTGCAGCGGTGATGCCTCTTTGGTGCTGCTGGGTCAGCGCACGGGCAGGCGGACGAGGACGGGATGGTGTGCTGCATACATCTCCCATGCAGGATGGAGTGGGGGCACAGCACTGTGCCCTGCACACCCCTGGCAGATGGCACGTGGAAGGGAGGAAAAAATGCAGTCCAGGATGAGCCAAGTGGCGGGTGCCACCTAGGTGTGCTGCTGCTCCCTGGGGCACATCATGCTGTCAATGTGTGCATCCTGGTCCCAGAAGAGGTGGGACCCCAGCGTGGTCAAGCAGAGACCCCCAACAGCTCTCTTGGCTCTGACTAAGTACAGATAGGAGGTGAAACCCATGAGACCCTGGCATAAGGGTGCCAGCACTGCTCAGCCTGCTGGTAATGGGAGCATTGGAGGTAGATCCTGAAACAACTGGAAGGGGAAGAGCCCAGCTAAAAAACCCCACAAAAAGCCAACAGTTGCAGGAGGAAGCACCTAAAGCTCAGTCCAGTGTGGATTTGAATGTCAATGCAAGCCATTGGAGTGGCTTGGCATGCTGATTTCCCTTGTCTGCTTTCCAGAACAGCCCCTGAGTGGGTTTCACCAGGTAGGTGGTCCTGCAGCCCAAAGCACACCCCGACATGCTGGGGAACCCCCACATCCTCCATCCCTGGGCAGACGCAGATTTTGGGGACTGCAATCCCTTGATGAACATGCTGTCACCCCAGGAAGGCAAAACATTGCTGGTACCTGCTGGATCTCCCACCCACAGCATCCCACCCTGGTGGGCACAGGGACCTGTGCCAGCACGGCAGCACTGGCAGGGGGGAGATACCTCAGCTCCACGGCGGGCTGGAATCTTGCTGTGGGACGGGGCTCTGCCGGGTGCCCCTGCTGCCTCTGCACCATCTCCCTGCGCCGCCTCGCTGGGTTCTCCTCCTCCACGGAGGTTGCTCACTGGTTTGGCGTGGGAGCGGTCCTACCCCCCTACCCCCAGCAGCCCCCTCCCCTATAAAGGGGCCAGGCAGCGGCTGTGTGGGGAGCAGAGCCCCCAACACAGCAGATGGGGTCTGTAAAGTGAGGCTCCCCCAGGTGTGTTTGCCTTGGCCGGGGCTCAAGCCCGTCCAATTAGAGCTATAGAAAACATATCTTACAAAAAAACGAGGGGGGAAAAATAATCCTCTCCCCTGTGCTGGGGCCCAGGGTTTGGCTGGGGTTTCTCAGCAGGCCAAGCACAGGCGATGCAGGCTCTGCTGGCAGCAGCCTGGGGAGGGCGGGATGTTTGTGGATATTAAAATGCAGTCGTAAAGTAGAAGAAAAGGGCAGCCTTGTTTCAGAACGAGTCTCTGAGGCTTTCCCCTCTCCCGTCATGCTCGGCACCTGGCCGGCAGCATGAGCAGCTCCCCCTTCCCACAGCCCCCCCAAGCCCAAGCCACCCCGAGCTCACCAAAGGGCTGAGGTGCTGTCAGTGAGACCCCAGCCCTCATGCAGTGAAACTCCTCCAGGAGGGAGCACATTTGGGAGGGTCCCCCTCTATGGCTACCCATATTGGGTCAACACTACAGCTGTGCTTCTGTAAAACCCACTCCTGCACATCCCTTCCTCGACACCCCCGCAGCTCCCTGCTTTCCCTTGTCCACTGCCCTGCCTGCATGGAGCCAAGGGCTGCCTGGCCCCAGCTGCCTGGCAGCAGCCACATGGCAGCGCCACCGGTACTCCACTGGTTGGCCTCTCCCTGTCTCCCTGCTAGAAATAAAATAAGCTGGATGGTCTTTTGGCCAAGGCTTAAAATTATTCACAGGCATCCAACACCCTGTGCCCATGCAAAATAAGGGGGACATGGCTGGGTCCCGTGGGGCTCCCCCCATTCCCAGGGACCCCACAAACCTCTGGAGAAGCCCTCTCCTTGGGATATCTGCCCAAATCCATCCCTGAAGCAAGATGCTGCCTCTCCACAGCATCTCCTCTGCCTCCAGGCTGCCATATCCAGCTCTGGAAAGTCACAGCAGGAGGCTGGGAAAGAGTTGCAGGCATCAGCTCAGCAAGGGTGGCCCTGTCCTGGCCCACCTGCTCAGCGGGAGATGCCTAGAGCACATCTGGCTTCACCACCACCTTCTGCCCCACTTCCCAGCTTAGTAAGGAGGGGACTGTGGGCTGCGAGCCTGGAAGTCTCACCTCCTGCCCCTCCATCCCTGCCCCTAGCCCTCTCCTTTTGCCCTGTACAGGCTCTCCAAGCCCCCGTGCCCCTGCCCCACGGGGACCCGAGGCACATCCCACCGCCAGCCACGGCCCAAGTGACTAACGCCCCGGCAAGCGAACCGGCTGCCGTCGGGGCGAGCAGGGCCCGTCCCTTGGCCGCGCTCCCTCCCCGCTGTGGTGAAATCACGTCTGGAGAAAGCCCGGGGAGTGAGGCGCCGGGGGCCCCCCCCCGCTGCTTCCCAGCGAGGATGCTCTCTCCCTGCCTGCTGGCCGGCCGCCCCCGCTCTGCAAACCCCGCATCCCAGCAAAGGGGTGCTCCGGGCACGCAGCCTGCAGCAGAGCCTCATACCTCATCTCCTCCTCCTCGCTCTGGATCCCATAGCAGCATCCCAGCTGTGGAAGTGCCTGTCAGATGCGGAAATGCAGCAGCGAGCCCCAGATGCTCGTAAAAGTGCTCCCGGGGAGTGGGCAGGAACCTCTAATCCCCCCTCTAACTCCTGTAAACCCGCCAGAGGCTGGGGGGGCAATCAGGGGTGGAGGGGTTGGAAGGGGTACCCCTCTTGCTGACACACCAATCCCCCCCCCCCCCCCCACCCCCCC
>VZTR01024773.1:7546-20046 GCA_013400775.1 Chaetops frenatus | reverse complement strand
AAAAAAAAAAAAGAAGAATAAATCAAAACATCTCATTTGGAAAATGTCAAGAGCAAAACGCCACGGCTTTTCCAGCCTGGGAGAACCGCAGCTGGGCACTGAACCCAGCCTCAGTTCACAGCTTGAAACCGCTCTTCCCCCCCCCGCCCCGAAGCAACTTTTTTTCCCGGAAAATAAAGCGATTGTTACGCCGATTGATGGCTGGCACGGCTTGTGCCCTGGTGTCTGGCTCCCATCAGGGATGCCCCCACTGCCCACGCTGGTCCCCAGGACCTGCTGGAGCATGGAGAAACCCTGCTACAATCAGCAGCCATGCGCATGAGCTGAATCTGAGCTGAGCTGCTCTCCAAAACTCCTCTTTAAATGTCTTTTCTATTAGGTCAGCATTCCTGCGTCGCCCAGGGAAGGTGGTTACGGCCGGCAGCCCAGCACACAGGCTCCTCGGTGCTTGCTGCTGGCTCTCCGACAGCGAGCAGCCTGCCCACGCTATTAAATTACTGAGAAAAATGGATCGTTTCACCAAAAATTAGGTGCAGGAACCTCTCACACAGTGGCAAGGCGAGCTGGTAATTGGAAATTCATAGAGCTGGCCGCAAGTGCTGCCTCTGGCTCCGCTCCAGCCTCCTCTGGTTTTGGTGAGGGTTGGTAGAGAGGCATTTGCTGCCATCCCCGAAATGCTGCCACTGATGGAGATGCAGCAGCCACATCGCCAGCAGCAATGTGAGGTCCCCTGCATATCTTAGGAGGGTTAAATGCTTCTGCACAGTCCCTCTGCCCTTGATAGGTGGGAGAAATAAGTGAAAAAAGCTCTCAGAGACCTTCCTAGCCACTGGGGGAAGAAAGTTCTCCATGCATGGGTCACCATCAAGCACCCTACTGGGCACACGTCTCACGGGGACATAGTTTGGGGACACAGCAGGACATGCTGCCCCAGCACCATCCCAATCTTACAGCAGCGCCCCAGGGGTATTTCCTCACAGACCTTGCCTTGCTCAAGTCCATCTATCCATCCATCCATCCATCCTAGGCACAGCATAAAGCACCACTGCTGCTCCATCTGAGCTCAGGCATAACACCATGCTCCCTGACCACTCCGAGTCCAAGCCTCAGTGCCTTGCTGAGCAGAGCTCTCTGAGGCATCTCCAGGGCAAAGCACCCAGCTTCAGGAGCTGCCAGAGAACCCAATGCATAACTGCGTATCTTCCAGTTGGGAAAGAGGAATGTGGATGTGCAGCAGATCAAGAGCTGTGTCAACAAGATAAATTCTCTGAGAGACCAGTCCCTCACACTGACTGCTCCCCGTGCCAGCACAGGAAATGGAGGTACTCATCTTTCTCGCTATGTACACTGTTTTTTTGGATGCTGGGGTACAAGGAGTGTGGGCATGGTCCCAGCTGGAGAGAGGAAATGGAGCTGGGCACAGGATGAGGGAGGCCAGAGAAAACGGACGCCTCCCCTGGCACAGCCATGCTCCAGCCATGAAGCTGCAAAACTCAAAGCCAGGATGGGGTGGAGCAGCCTCAAGGGAGCCATGAAAGAGCCTGGTGGGGAGCCTTGCAGGAGCTAAAAAAATCAAAAGCAGCAAAGCACCGAGGAACCCCCGGGGCTGCGTGTTGGCCCTTGCAAGACAAGGATGGAGCAATAGCTGGTTGGGTCCACCAGCTCCTCCTAAGCCTTGAGGCCTCAGGCAAAACTCATGGAAAGCAAAGACTTCTGCAGACCTCCCCAGCAGCCGGGGGCTGGCCCTGGTCCTGGCCCTGCAAGGAAGTCTGGGGAGGTGCCAGCTGGCCTGGGCACCCTGCGTGACAGAGGCTTTCGCAAAACCAAGCGGGGCCACTGTGGCTAGGCCATCCCTGGAGACCTTTGCAGGGCTGTTGCAGCACAGCTGTTGTGAGCTCTGTTGCAACACTGGCACGGCACTGGGCTGGGCCACAACGAAGACCCTTCACGACAGCCCTTTCTGGTTTTGCCTATTTTTGCAGGAAGGTAAGGGCTGAATTGCGCCTTTCATGGTGTTACTGAATTCAAAAGGCACTGATGCCCATGCCAACCTTCATCAAAGAAGGGGTGGTGATGTGCCTAGGGGACTATTGGTCTGGCCAGGATGAAAGCCTTCTCTCCCAAAGGAAGGGGATGGTGAAAGCACAGGAAGGCGAAGGAAACAGCTGGACAGGCACAGCCACGCCAGCCCGGGGGCTCCAGGGCCTCCCACTGCCTCCCACATGCTCTTCTGTGAGACATCCACATCCCTGAGGCTGACAGCAGGATGGCAGGCAGCAGCCTCAAGCCCTGTGCAGAGCTCCTCAAGGTGGGATGACACTCAGCTACAGCTGAGCACAACACTGCTCAAAATCAGTGGGTCAGAAGACCCTCCCCAAACTGCTGCAGAGATGATGGCCCAACAATGCTGGAAGCTTCTTACTTCCCTGTGTCATCAGTACTGGCTTCTCAACAAAGGTTGGCATGTCTTGTTTTCACTTTGGAAGGTGAAATGAACCAGAACATGCCCAAATGATTTTCTTTCCACCATCAGTATTTCATTAGATGATGGAGCCCTGAACTTTTCCACCTCTCCCTATACGGCAATCTCTGCGGGTCCATAATTTTCACTAGGCAGTTTCTATTTTGGCTGTCTCCATACTGAGAGGCGTGGACCAGAGCTGAGCAGCCTCTGGGGAGCCCCAGGCTGGTTTCCAAAGCACCTTCAGCATTCTCCCTTCTCTTGGTCAGTGCAGTCTTGCCTGCATGCCGGCCACCACCACCCGCAGTGGTGTGTCCAACCACATCAGATCTCCTGAGGTCCCTCCAGCCTCCTTGTCCTCTCCAAAACCATCTTTAGGAAACATGTATGAGCAGGTGGATGTGATCTTCCCCTGCCCAGACTCTTCCAAAATTCCTCAAATGCCATTTCAGCAACAAGCAATGCCCCCTGGAACAAGCTCAAGCTGTGCTGATCAGATGTGACCAGTGTGACCATAGTGAACGGCCCTGGTAAGACAGAGGCAAATCAGGTCTGGACAGATTTCTTTTCCCTCTTCTCCTGGATGCCCCCAACACAAACACCAGAGTAGGAGGAGGTATTTTTCAGCTTCTTTTTGCCACATCCCAGACTCATACCACTAGAGAGAAGGAATTGTACCTTCCAGCCCAGCCATCCACCTGTACCATAGAGCTTGGCAGATGCTCCAGGTGCTGGGGGGTGCTGAGACCTTTCAAAAGAGCCCAAAGCTCACCCATGCCACTCCCATGCCAGGGTGACTCAGAGACCTGGGAAGCAGCCAAACTTGAGAGATAATTCCTATTTACACTCTGATCCCTGTCACTGCAAACCTGCTACTAATCTCCTGAGGAATTTTCCTTTTTCCATTGAAATGGTCCGTGGGAATCTGGCTGTTGGAGAAGACTTAACCACAACTGCAAGGCATCTGTGCCCTTCCCCACCTTCATAACCTGGATGGAAGAAGAAAACCATCACTGGGAGGCACAGAGAGATTTGCTGGTAGGAACTCGGGTCATAAGGTCATGACAACCCCAGCCAGAGATATTTGGTGATTTTCACACATGCGATGCTGTTGTAACCACAGGAACACTTAGAAAAACCAAAAACTCTCTAAACATCCCAGCAAGCCAACTCAGACATCCCAGGACTAATCCCTGATGCTGGCGTTGTATCAGCATCCCAAATGCTGCTGAAGCCCCAGTGTGCTGCCTATAGGGAAGAGCTCCCATACCATCCAAACTCTGTCCTTGGCTGTATCTTGGGTGGGGGCAGAGCCACCCTCTTTCATGCCTAAACAAGAGGAGGGGAAACAAGCTGTGAGAGATGCTGAAATTCTCCAAGGGGAGAAAAGCAGAGACACAAGCTGGCACCTGCCCCCTCCTGCGGGAAGCATCTCGCAAGGGGTTTTCCTCCAGAGCCAAACCCGCGGGAGAAGAGGAGGCAAGAATCCTTTGGCTTGCTTCACCTAACGAGGAAGCTATAAATATAGCAGGGTAAACACCAGAGAGGGAGAAGAGGTCTTGAACTAAAAGCACAATGTTGGCACAAACCCACAGGGGAATGAGCTCTCCAGGAACGCATTCGGCAGGAAACCGGAGGGAGGTTGAGGCCTGTGTGAGCAGGAAGAGTCTGGAGTTGCCTTTGAACAAGAGCAGAGTGGAAAGAAAGGATTTGCACTGAGTGCTCAGCTAGTTCATGGCAGGTGAGGATGCCAGGCACCGTTGCCATCCATGAGGGTTTCCCCACTCAGGATGAGCTGTGTGAGAAGGGCAGAGGAGGCAGGACACCTTCATGTGTGGGCTGCAGGTGTGGGCTGCCTGGGTGCCCACCCAGCATGACAGCTTCTGGTAAACCCAGCAGCTGCAAAGGGGAACTGCTGCTGCTGCTGCTGCTGCTGCTGCCACGGTGAAAACGGCGGGGAGACTCGCCACGCCGTGAGTCATTCATTCATCCTTCACAAACAGGGCCTGCACTTTGCCAAGCATCCTCCTTCCCCCGCTGCTGGGACAGGGAAAAAGTGGCTTATTAGATATAATCAAGTCAAGTTTTCCCCTCCCTGTGAGGTTCCTCTTCCTGGAATAGGAAGCGCAAGACCAGAGCTGCTTTTCTTCCACCTTCCTGCTGCAGGCTCTGCCTTCAGCTGCACCCTCCAGGGAGCCCTCCCCACCACTCTACTGAACCCCACATATCCTGTTCACCCAGCCCTGAGCACAGCTCTGCTGTCACCAGCTAGACCCTGTCCTCCACCACCAGTCCCACTTTGGCTGCCAAGGTCAGTTTGCAGCTCTCTGGAGAGCACACATTGCCCCTTTCATTTCCCCCCCAAAAAGTACCAGAGGGTGCATGGGTGATGAGGGGGCATTGTAGCCATGTCTCATCCTTGTCCCTGCCACAGGAGGACCTCCACCAGCTCCCAGCTCCCTGTGAAGCTCCTCTCCCTGTGTCAGGCTGGGATGCTGTGTGCTCCATGTCACCACACACGTAACCTCGCTGCGACCTGCCTTCCTCTAAACAGGTAGAGTGCAAACACACCACCTCCTCCGGAAAACACAACAGCTAGACATGGGGCAGTCACCTCCTGGCACACAGGGCCAGCCCCAGAAGTCTCAGCTCTGGCTATGCCACCGATGCCAGTCAATCCAACACCATTTTGTGTGCATGGCAACACATCAGTGAGCTGCTGCAGCTCTGGATTTCTTCCTATCCATGGGGACCAGGCACAAGGCACCCTCGGGCCCCATCACAGTGGGGTCTCAGTTGCTGACAGTGATGTCCAAGCCACGCTCAGTCCTGTGGTCCCCTCTGATGGCCTTCACCAGCCCGGAGGCAGAGCTTGGAGGGGACCCGGTGGGTGACACAGCCAGCCTGCGAGGGTGGTGGTGGGCACAGCTCAGGGCTGGGCACTCATCGGGGCTGGCACAGGACAGAGAAGCCGGGATTGAGGCAGCATCCCGGGGCAAAGAGGGACAAGGCAAGCAGAACCCTGCCAGCGCCCGCATGGGAAAGCGCCTCTCTCAGCGCCTCTCCTAATTGGGAGCAGCTTTTCCCTGGACCCCCCAGGAGAAGAGGGGGCCCTGCCAAGGGGGCGCTTTGCATGGCATTCCAGTCCTTCCCCAGAAAACTCCCTTCAGAGACAGCAGGGGTGTCCAAATTGGGAATGGTAAGGGGTGGTCTGTGGAGGCTGGGGAAGGGGTTCAAACATCCCACGCCAGGAACATCAACCCACCGAGCATCTCCGGGCACGGCGGAAGCGCGGAGGGCGGGGAAGGGGGAGCAGCACTGGGTACCCACAAGCAGCCGAGAGTGACCGGGAGGGCAAGTCCCCCGCAGCTGCTTTGCGAGGGGACACAGACACACAGACATACACACACACCCGCACAACTTTCTCCAGCAGGGCAGCAAACAGCTCCGGGAGCCGCCTGACCGCAGCCGCGCGTCCCTCACCGCGAAGTCGGGGCGGCGGCGACTCGTTCCCCTGGCGGGCTGGGGACCGGGGGACTGTTCCCTACCTTCCTGCGTGGCGCCGCGGCTATGTGTCCATGGCGCTAGCGGAGCGGGAGCCGGGCCGGGAGCGGGAGCGGGAGCGGGAGCGGGGCGCCCGCACCGGGCTGGCTGGGGCCGGTAGCGCAGGCGGTGCGAAGCCGCCGGGGCTGCCGCCGCCGCTCCATTGGAGCAGGGCTCTGCCAATCTGCCGCCGCCACCCCGGGACGCTTCCTGCCTGTGAGCCGCCCCCCGGGACCGGGAGGGATCCGAACCCGCTGCCCGCCGCTTGCCCGGTGTTCGCGGTCCCTCCCGGGGCTCCCGGTCCCAGTCCGGCCGGAGCGCTGGGATGGGGCTGGGATGGCATCGCACACCGTGGCGCACTGGTGTGCGGTGCCCTCCGGAGCGCGGGTGTCCCCACCAGGCTCAGGAGCCCCCGAGAGTGCACAAGCCTCCCCGGTGCTCTCGGGGGTCAGCACTTCTGCATTCACCAGCCGTGACTCCCCCCATCCCGCCATCCTGGAGGACTGCAGGCAGGCAGGTCCTGCCTGTGACTCAGTTTCCCTTGCCCCTGGGCAGGCCATTTCTTTGGTGTTTATTACTGTGGTGGTTTATTTGATGGGGAATATGCAGGGTGAAATTTGGCCTCGGGGTTTGTGTCCCTGCGTTGAAAAGGCTTGTTCCTCCTCTCAGCTTGTGGTGTGTGTTTGCATCCCTCTTCTGCAGGACACATCCACCACCCAAGCTGCTTTCCCTTGGAAATGAGTTTGGTTTGCCATTTTATCGTGGTGAAAATTTTCAAGAGGAAAATAATTTGTTCAAAGTCTGCAACAGGAAACCAGCTGGTGAAGACCCATTGGGAACTTTCCTCTCCTGTGACACCTGAGGCCAGGTCTGGTTTGGGGTTTCCCCGTATGATGCCATCTAGGCTGGCACTGCTGGGATGGACCCAGCGTTTCCTCCCCCACCAGACAAGCTGCCTGTGCAGAGATAATGGTCACATCTTCCACGTGTGTGCAGCACCCATGCAGCTCTACTTCCCCTGCAAAAACAGAAGGCTCTGTAGGCTGGCAGGAGTGAACAGGGTCACAGATTCCTTCTGCAACCCTACAGTGACAAACTGACCCTTGCCATATCTGGGCAAATCCCTGAACCCTGGAGTAACAAAAGACTACCTGCTGTGGTCCCATCCAATCTCTGCAACACCACAAAAACACACCCATGAGCTATCCCACCTCCTGAGTATCCATATGATAATAAACTAGTGTTTTCCTTCATCCCAGCTCTCTCATACAACCACACCACATCAGACTTTGGGAGAGGTGGAGGCCAAGTGTGGGGTGAGCAGTGCCTGTACTGGCTCCTGGCTGCACCGTGGGTGTTGTGCTCAGCCATGGTTGAGGCTTGGTGCCAGCATCACCCAAGGAATAGCCCAACGTGGCCCATCTGCTTGTGGCTGGGGCTGCTGCCTCACCAACCACATGTGGCCAGATCCATCCCACCTGCACTACAACAGCTGGGGATGTGCCAAGGCTGGGGATGTCCCTCCTTCAGTCAGCTCCCTCAGGTGCTTTGCAGAAGGGGTCTGGTTTCACCAGCCTGCTCACATCTGCCCTCAACTAGTGGCTCATGTGGATTTGGGGAGCCTGGGGATGTAGGAGGGGCTGGTCCTGGGCAGTGAAGTTTCCTCCATCGAGCTCCAAACTTTCCCCTTCCCGGCTCCCGATACTGCCCTGCTCCCTGCAGCCTGCGAGAGCTGAGGGACACTGAGCATCTTCAAGACCGGCCAGCTCCTCTGGAAGGAGCAGAGTTGGACGGGCTGCAGCACGCATTTGGCCCTGGGTGCTCCCCCGGGAGCAGACCCTGAGCTTTCCTCAATGCCTCGTGGTGCTCGCAGTGCACCGGGAGCTGGGCTGCTTGGCGCCAGCGCTGGCCGGCAGCCACGCGCTGCTTTCTCCGCCGCTGCAGTGCTGGAGAGCTGAGCCGAGCCGAGGATCTGGGGAATCCCCCAGCTCTGCAGGGCTGGGGCCACCCTTGCGGGTGGGGATCTGAGAGCAGAACTTGATTTGGAGGGGTCTCTGTGCTGGGGGCTGGAGCTGACACTGTCAGTGCTGTGCTGCGAGGAGGGATGCAGTGGAGATCTGGACTATGTTGTGCCACCAGCTCTGAGCAGAGCTAGAGACCTGCAGTGTTGGGTGAAGAAGGAGGAGGTTCGGCAGTGATGTGGGGTCTGCTGGATGAGCAGGGCACTTCGTGGGGCTTTGGGGGTCTTTGGAGCAGGATGTCCCTGGCACAAGGCAGCTCTGACATTGCAGCTCTTCCCCTCCTCCATCCTCAGGCTCAGACAGGGATCATGAGCTCCACACACCTCCTCTCAGCCGTGGCAAAAGGACACATTCAGGCTGTGTGCAGCATCCTGTCCAACAGCTGGTGTCCCTCTCGGCAGCTCAAGAGGACTGAATTTAGGGACCGTAGGGTCCCTTTCCCTTTCCTCTTGGGTGGAGAGGAAGCTGACAGCTCTTGTCCAGGCAGATCAAGGCTTGGGCATGTGAGCAGATGTCTGGGGGTTGAATTACACTACCACAAACCCAGGCAGGACAAGCTGAACTGGGCCATAAGAGCTGTGTGCTGCCTTCCCTCCCTCTCTGCAGCTTTGCCTGACTCGCTGCTGCTGTGTGCTCAAAGATATGCTGAGATCTTTTGCCAGAAGGCAGCAGTCACATCCATGAACTGGGTTCCCATGAGCTAGGCTAGGTGAAGAGTTTGAGAGGTTTGGGATCTTCAGCTTGAGAGCTGGAGCTGGGCCAGACTTGAAGTGAGATGTGTCATGCTGATGTGCAGGTGTCCTCTTATGATGATGTGCTGAGGGACGGGGACACTGGTCCTCAGCCATGCTGGCTGAGTTTCTGGATTTCTGCCTGTAGGATATGAGAGGAGCAGATGGATGGACAGAAGAGGATGATGGGGACTGGAGAGGAGTGCATCTGAAATGTGTGGTGTCCTCTCATGGTTTCTGTGCAGAGGGGACTGCCGCTGGCTGTGTCTTCTCATGAGCAGGCCTGGCTGATGGTGTGAAGCCTCTCCCAGTAGCCATTTCAGAGCTGCCTGTCTGAGGATGCTCCACAACCCTCAGCAAGGCTGGAGCACACACATTCCCTGGAAGCCAACCCCAGTGACATCCCAGAGACACAGGTGAACCTTCCAGAGGTGCAGGTACCTGCTGGATGCAGGGCAGCTTGGGGCAGTGGGGCCGTGCCCTTCAGCACCAGCCTGTTTGCCTTGTGTGGGACTTGCCCTGTGAAGCCTCCTGCTCAGTGGCTTTGCTCTGGCTGGCTTGGCATGTGTCCAGGCTCTGGCTGACGTGCTGTGGGCATGGCCCCGTCTGAAGTGTAGGCTTGTTGTGTGTTTACCCTGGCCAGCCTGAGGTGTACAGGAAACCAGAGAGCGCTGCTCCCTGGCTGTCACTTTATTTATTATGGTCACAGCTTGGGCTGCCCACACTGTGAAATGAAGGTAGCAAAAACCCCAAGCGCTGCAGCACAGCTCCTGCCCTGCCAACCCTGCTCTGCTCTGATTCCCGCTGCTATCCTGGATCTGGGGGCAGTCCTGTCCTGGAGAGAGATGGCAGGATGCTTGGTGCTGTGCAAAGATCGTCCTGTCTGAGAGTAGGGTGGCTTTTTCCAGTTGTGCTCAGCCACACTGTGCCAGGAGAAATTTCTGATGGATGCCCGAACCAATGTCACATCACAGTCACTACCTGTGCTAACACCTGGATGTTCCAATCTTGTTACATCTTCCCTCGCTCTTCACTTCTGCTCTGCAAAATGGTAGTGAGCATTGCCCTAGGTCTCCACAGCTGCTGCTCCAGGAATTTTCATCCATCTCACCCCAAAAGGAGGTGTGCGAAACACAGCCCAGCTGCCACTGCAATGTGCAGAGCCTCGGCTCACACTTTGGACCTCAGTTTTTTGTTGCCTGTGGCCGTCAGCTTCACACAGCCTGTTCTATCCCTGCTGCCATGGCAGGTCCTCACCCTGGAGAGGACACCACGGTGGTGACTCTGGTTGCTCTAGGGGTGGAGTTTAAGGGGAGGCTGACGAGGACTGGGAATCCCTCCATGTGGGGCTAGGGACAGGTGTCTGTGTGGGGACTAGAGCCATCCCAGCTGCTCCCACCGCTGTGCACTGCAAGCACCTGGGAAGGCACTGCATGCTGAGAGACATGGGCGAACTTGCAGCTGAAGAGGGAAGCAGAGAGAGGTGACTTATACACATGGCTATTTATAGGGACTGCCCTCCTGCCAGGACCTGACTGGCAGCAGCAAGGGCTGGGCTGGCGTTTAGGGAGCGCAGTCCAAAACCACCAGCCAGCAACCTGGGGACATGAAACAAAACCTCCCGGCCCTCAGAGAGAGCTCCTGGTCCCCACAGGGTCACATGGCTTGCTGGATTGCATTGCTATTAAAGGGAAAAAGTGCTAGTGAGCTGATAAACAGGGGAAACTGAGCCAGCTCCTGAAACCATGTGCAAGTTGGCAGCCCTCCTCCCAGAACAGATAGCCGGGTGCTGGAGCCTACCAGGCAGAACTAAACACTTGGTCTGAAAACACTGACACCGTGTTTTGAGTCACAGAGGGTTAAATCTATGAAGGGCAGAGAGAGATCAGCCTTTTAAGGAGGATTTTAAGAGCTTGATATTAGTTTTGCTGCATTTAGGCATCCTAAGTTTCTGTGTTTTTCACCAAGATAGAGTCCAGGAACACACTCACTCAAGGACCCTGGCAGTATTTGAGTCTGGCTTTCTGAGGGCATTAAATTTATAAGGTGACATAGCAAGAAAAAACCAACCAAAACCAACCCAGAGACATGAAACATGAGAATTTTTTTTACAAAGGGAGAATGTGAATGTTCTAGAGGGTGGATTTCTCTCCTGGCTCTGGATATCATCTCCCTGGTGCCAGCCCCCAGCATCTGGATGCTGCTCATGGAGCCACCTCCTGGGCACGGAGACCCTGCCCATGGGCAAAGCTCGACTGCTTCCCAAAGCCGATAGTGACTGTCTGCAGGCTGTCTTTTGGTCCTTCAGACCCAGGGATATACCAGTCACGTTCCTGCTCCTCAGTCTCATCGCAGAATAACTCATTCATCTCTCCAGCAAATCTCAACAGAGCTGAGATGCTGCTGTTCCTGCTGATGCAGCCATTCCTGGTAGCTGCTGACATCTGTGAATCAGGGCAGGATGAGGTCTCTCCTTAAGCACCTGCTGCTGGAGGCTGCTCTGGTTTGTGGCTCACATGGGATGGGAAAGGTCTTTATGCTCATAAGAAAAGTCCCATTGTTCCTACCCCCACAAGCCCAGACCCACGCTTTTGGGATGTGGGTGATGCTGTAGCATGGAAAAGAGTTGGGAAAAATGGAAAAGGTGGGGAGACTGAGAACCTGGTGGTAAAAACCCTCTGCCCTGTTGGATCCCCGGCCCCATCACGCAGTGGTTTTGCTGAGGGAGGAGGTTTGCCTCGGGGACGGGCATGGGGCTGGTGTGTGCACATCCCGGCGGGATCAGGCTGGACCACGACGTGCTCAGCTGGGGCTGGGAGGCTGAGGGGGGAGAGGGAGCAGTCCCAGGCGAGACTCGGGATGCAGGCATTCTTCCCGGCCGAGCTGCTCGGGCTTCGGCTGCCCTCTCCTGGCTGCCGAACAGGGCTGAGCTTCACTGCCCGGGCAGCGTCCGCCTCCGATGGGCTCCCGGACTGCTGCAGACCCGCGGCTCGCAGCCCTCCTTCCCCTTTCCCCGCTCCACAGGACCATTACTACCCAGCAGCTCCGACCCGTCAAACTGGAGCCTGCCTGGGCGTTGTGTGAGCCCACTTTTACTGCTGAGAAGGTCACGGCAGGGACGAGGATACATCAGGCTTCAAGTGGCCAAACGCTGTTCCTTACACTTGGTGACAAAGAGCGTTGGGATACCTAATGCAAGGTAATCACAGAACGGTTTGGGGTGAAAGGGACTTTAAAGATGACCTGATTGCAATCCCCCCTGCCCTGAGCAAGGTCATCTTTCACTAGGCCAGAAGGTCAAACTTATCCAACTTGGCCTTGAACACTTCCAGGGGCAGGACATTCACAACTTCTTTGTGTAACCTGTGCCAGTGCCTCACCACCCTCACAGCAAAAAACATTTCTTCGTAATATCTAATATAAATCTCTCTTTTATTTTAAAATCATTCTCCCTTATCCTATCTGCCTATCTGCCTTTGTGAAAATTCCCTCTTTTTATAAGCCAAGCTCCCTTTAAGCAGTGATGTCGTGGTGGCTTGTTCTGCAAAAGGTGACAGGTGCATCTCTCCTCCATGCTTCAGGTCTCCTGGTTCCCTAGTGCTCAGGGGCCCAGTAGTGCTCAGGGGTGCAGCAGAACCCTGAAACAGTCAGAGGTCTGGGGACAGCTGTTAGGAGTTTTTTATTTTGAGCACCCCCCCCCCCCACAAAACAAAAACAAAACAAAAAACAAAAAAAAAAAAAAAA
>VZTR01024767.1:29696-50674 GCA_013400775.1 Chaetops frenatus | reverse complement strand
TGGGCCTGTGGAGGATGCTCCCTAAGGAGCATTTTGTGTCTGTGTGCAGTTCCTCATGGCGCTCTTGTTCAAGTTTCCCATTTTAATTATCAGCTGACCATTGGCATGATGCGTAGCCTTACAGTATTTTGCATAATGACCTGGCCTATTGCATCTCTTGCAATGAGAACTTCTCTTGTTCTTTTTCTGCTTCTTTTTAGCCTGTTTCTGCTTGCCCTCAGCCTTAGGCTTGTTTTGCCCATGACCAGAACAGGCCTGAGTTGGTCGCAGAAGTGCAGCCAGAGCAGGCATGTTATGATCTCCTGACTCCACTTTAGAGCAGGCTTCAACCATGTCTGTTAAAGTAAGGTCCCCGGGTAGAGCATCTATTATTTTCTGACACTCCTCGTTTGCATTATCTCTTGCCAATTGCTTACATAGCAACTGCCTTAACACCTCATCTTTAACCTGCTTTTTAAGAGCTGCAGCGATTTTCTCCACAAAAGATAGAAAGTGCTCTGTCTGCCCCTGAGATATTTTCACATATCGTGTTTTTGGAGCAGCCATATTTATACTTTTTAATAGGGCCATAATACCAACCTTTTGAGCCTGATCAAGGACCTGGACAGGCCATGTGGATTAAGATCAGGATTAGAAAAAACACTGTTCCCCATAAGGGCATCTATCCCAACTGCATGTCTGGGATCCTGTGGAGGCAATAGCATATTTTCTGCTGCAGCCTTTTCAGCCAATTTTCTCCAGTTAGCCTCAAAAACTATAAATTGAACAGGTTGAAACAGCACCTGGCCTAGATGCCTAATATCATATGGAGCAAGTGTATCTGTGTTCAACACTCTGATAAGCTGCATAACTTCAGAACAACCTTTCTTTCCTTCTTCCTTCCCTCCCTCCTTCCCTCCCTCCCTCCTCCTTCACTTGTGGCTGACAGCATAAAAGTCCTTTCTGGGCTCTGCCTCAGCCCTTTCTAGTGGAGATCTAATTTTCTCTGAAATTCCCTTAAAACTATTTATTAGAACACTGTAATCTGGAGCTCTTGGAGTGTGTTAATTCCTGTGAGGGCAACAACTTTGAGTCACAATTAAGCAGTTCTTCCACCACACCTTGTGGCCTGACCAAAGAACACCCCATACAGTCTTACTTCTGAGCCTCTCATGTAGGGTGAGGATAAAGTGGCCTTGCTGGATTATCTTCTCTTATTGGAGCTTCTGGAGCAGGGACTCAAAAGCCACAGGGGGAGTTTGTTAATACTTTGCTTGGAAAACTGAAGCAGGGATTTGTTTGGGAAGCAGAGTAAAGGGAGGAGACCTAGAGAACATATCTTGGCTGTGTGTAGTTTAGTCAAATGCTTTGCCAGATAGTTCGGGTATGTATTTACTAAGCCTCCAATTAATTAAGGCAAACTTATTTGGGATTAAAAGCGCAGATTGTAACAGCTGACAAAATGCAAAAATGTGCAGAGTTGTTAATTTTACTATAAAAATAACACAACAACTTGTTTTCTGAGATTTTACTTAGCATTTTAATCATAAATGGCTAAAATTTTAATATCCTCTGTGAAGGAGTCAGATATTAATAGAAAAAGTAATAATTTAGTAATAGATTAATAATATACAGTCCTAAGAGTAGTGATGAGTCTTTCCATGCCTAGATAGTCATTTCTGTTGTTCTCAACATGTGATGTACTATACCTTAAAATTCTATAGGCTTGTTTTAAATAACTACTGAAAAGAGTAGCAGTTATGAGTGATTTGTTTAAAGAATTTGATTTGTACATCCCAGTAGCTACTTACTCCATAATGCTGTGGTTTTTTACATTTGCCTTCTATAAATGTAGATTTCTTTGGAATTTTTTGTGTTTGTGTTTATACAACACAATGAGCTTGGAGGGTAATTTATATGTATTGAAGTTGGTGTATATGTTTAATAATAAATGAATTTTCATAAGGAAATAATTTGCTGTGGGAATTAACTAATTAAGACATCATTTGGTCAAACCTTCTCTCTCTGCCCAAATAATCTGAATCATGTTTTTACCAATATACTGGGAGGATATATAGGAGGGATAAAAGATACAAGTTAAATCAGTCACAAGAGGAATGAGAACTAGATTTCAGTTTTCCAAATTATAACTCTAAGCACTGGTCAAGTAAGCATAAAGAACTGCCAAGATGCTGCCTCATGCTTTGTGTGAGGTTGGAAGGTCACCAGATGATGACTGCTGGGGCACATGGTGCTCACTGTTCTTGTCTTACTGTCCTTGGGGTCAGACAGCTCATATAACATGATGAAAAGAGTGGGCTGTGGTGTGAGAACTTAATTCTCCACCCTTTTCACCCTTGCACTATGTAAGTTTTTAGCACATTTTCTGTTTCTTTATCATCTGATTGGCCTTCTGACTGTATCACCATATTCTGTATAAGGAACCATGCCCATCTCTGCCCTTTGGATTCTAATTTGCCCTTGCTGTGCTGCCTGTGAAGCTGGCAGAGTTTTAGCTATGCAGGGCTGGTTGAGGACCATCAACATCCTACAGAGTAGGGCAGATGGGTAGAGTTTGGCATCACAGGCCTCATTTTTGAAACAATTTTACAATCCTCCAAGGACACATACCATCTCAGAAATGAAAGAAGGTAATAGGATATATAATGAGAATACAAGGTCTATGCTATTACATGCCATTATCTTTTTTGATCTACTCCCTTCTTGGTAGTGCATATTCAAAAAAAACCCCTCACAAACGTGTTAAGAGAGCTAGATGTTGTGAGTTCAGACCCTGTCCAGCTGCCATATGACTGGAATCCAAAGTTTCCCTGGTCCTGGGTTGAGTGCTCAAAAATTTGACCTTTATTTGAAAGACCTCTGAAGGCAGTCGATTTTTTGAATCCTGCATAAGTCATGACACTTTGAAATAGGAATTAGGTATGGTGCCTAAAGCCATTAAAAAAGACCCTTACAAGAGAAAATGTTTTGGGTACGTCTCTTTCCTTGTCACTTGTGCTTGCCTGGTTAAACCGTCACACTGTGATAACTGCTGCCCATCTGGACTGGGGAGTGTTGCTCTCAGTGTAGCTCTGGATCATTTAATATATCAGATCAGGCTAACACTAAAGTTTGTGACCTTGACCTTAGAAAAGTTTGAACAGAAAAAGACAAAAGATAGAGGCTCAAGAGAAACCTTGCAGCACACTCAGCCCCATGCAGCTGCTTATTCACACCCTACCAATGAGATAGGGGAGAGAATCAGAAGAGTAAAAGTGAAAAAGCTCAAGAGTTGAGATGAAGACAGTTTAACAGGGAAGGCAAAAGCCACACACACAAGCAAAGCAAAACAAGGAATTCATTGATCACTTCCTATGGACAGGCAGGTGTTCAGCCACCTCCAGGAAAGCATGTGTGACTTGGGAAGACAGATGCCCACGACCCTGAATGTCCCACCTTCCTCCCTCTACCCCCAGCTTTATATGATGAGTATGACACCATGTAATATAGAATATGCCTTTAATCAGTTGGTGTCAGCTGTCCTGGCTGTGTTCCATCCCAGCTCCTTGTACACTCCCAGCTTCTTGCTGGCAGGGCAGTAGGAGAGGCAGAAAATGTCTCACTCTGCAAGTGCTGCTCAGCAGCAGCAAAAACATCCCTGTGTTATCAACCCTGTGTTCAGCAGAAATCCAAAACATGATGCCATGTTAGCTACTGTGAAAAAATCTATCCCAGCCAAAACCAGGACAGCACATTTCTAGAAATCCCAGAAGAGCTCACCAGGTATTTTCCAAAATTCCTGTTGGAGTCAGCTATACAACTTAAACTTTCAAAGGAAAACAGACATTGATAAAATTGATGTCAACTAAAATGTCCCTGAAAATAGGAGGAAATTAGTGCATTGCTGTCCCCTGCAAGGCACAGGAACCAGGCAGAGTGCTGCAGCTTGCCTGGCACAAGGAGATTGTCTATAGCTCCTGTCAGCAGAGGGATTGACTTTCCCTGCCAGTGGCTCTGTTGAAATTGATACAGCTCACTCTTCACTTCTGAGCTGCACTGTGAATCTCTCAGCTCCTGTTAGATAAGCAGACCATGGCTTCAGTGGTAGCAGCAACTAATATATGGAAACCCACTATTGACTGACTTGTAAAAATAACCTGGGCTGAAAAAAGTAATACCACTCTGATATCAGTTGGGTTCAATATTGTATTTAGCCAAACATATGGTTATTTTGCTGGATTAGAGATAAGATTTCTTTATTTTGAAAATGTGAAGGTTTGTACATGAGTCTATTACCAGATCGAAATTCCAAGTCTATTCCTCTTAACAGTACTGTTTGTGCTTCCTAAGTGTTTTTAATTCCACAGGAACACAAATTCTGCTCTCAGAAAGTGAAAAGAACCTGTTCTTTGAGTCCAGGTTGTATTCTGAGACCCACCCTATCATACTAAACCCTTTCTTCTGACACAGCATCCATTACAAAAGGTGTCGGTCCCAGAGGGGCCCAGCAATAAAATAAAAGCCTTGTATTTGTTCCTCCTTCCATTCCATATACTCTCACTGCCAGAGTGTCCTGAGGCTTGATTGTCTTAAGGATTACTTTTCAAGATTTCCTCTTCATAGAAAGGCTAAGGAAACTCATTAATTCCTAGTGGAAGCTAAGCAGGGACCCAGCACTGACACATGTTCCTCCAAGTGTGGCCCCACCAGTGCTGAGTGGAGGGGAGAGATTACTGCCCCTACCTACTGGCAGCATTCCTGCATCCTAGCTCAGGATAACAGTGGTCACCTTTGTGGCATGGACCCGTTGCTGCCTCATGATGAACCTCATGTCCACCAGGACACTGAGGCCATTTTATCCAAAGGTGCTTCCCAGCTGGCTGGCCCCAGCAGGTGCAGATGCTTCTTGTTACAGAATCACAGAATGTTCTGAGTTGGTTGGAAGGGACCCACAAGGATCTTTGAGCCCAGCTCATAACTGAATGGTCCATACACATAGTGAACCCACAACCTTGGTGTTATTAGCACCATGCTCTCACCAATTGAGCTAATCTTAAGGGCCTGGTGCTGTGGGGTTGTTCTTCCTCAGGTACAGGACTTTGAAGTTCTCTTTTTTGAACTTCATGAGGTTCCTGTCATAAGAAACACTGAAATAAAATAAATTTCTTATAAATCATAAACTATTTAGATAATGAAATATTGCAGACAAAGGATGTATTTGCTGTATTTCTGTCCTCCTAGAACATAGCACCTATGCCTAAGTCACATTCCTGATAGACATTTGTCTTGGTTTTAATAAGCTCCAGTAATGAAAACTCAGCAATTTCTCCCAGGAGGTTCTTCACCCTGAGAAGGTTTTTCCTGATGTCTACCCTGAAATTTTCCTTGCTGTTATCATTGCTTTTCTTTCACGATGGTTTTTGAAAATCATCAGGTACCGCTCTCCCCTCCCAGTCTTCCCCTTACTAAGGTAAACAACCACACTTTATTATATGGTTTTGATTTTGGATCTTTGATTGTATTTGTTGTTACACTCTGCAATTTTTGTGTATCCCCTTAAATATGATAACCAGTTGCAAAATCATATTTATGGCCTGCCTCACTTGTGGTCTGGGCTTTTGGTAATGATGGCTCCTACTGAAATTCCACACCCCAATCCCTCCCCTCCAAAAAAAAAAACCCACAAAAGAAACTGAAATACCTTGTCCTGAACAGCCATGCAAAAGGCTCACTGTGCTTGCCAACTGCATTTCATTTTAAACCTAGCAATGCAAAAGACAGAGACTTGGGCTTTTACTTGGAGTAGGAAATTTCAAGTTTTCTTTCTACATCTGAAATAATATGTCTCAGCTGTGGTGGTGCATCTCTCCTCCTCCCCAGACTGCTCTGCAACCTTAGGCATTCTCATTAGGCCTTGGTCTTGATTAATGGCTCTTGGGCAGTTAAGCTCCCCTTGAGCCTATCAGAAACACTGTCCGTTCCCAGGAGCTTCTGTTGCCTTAGAAACCTCTGCTTTCTAACAGATAGCCTTGGAACATTATTTTGTCTGAATCATAGCCCAAGTGGAACAGTATTATTGTTACTGAGGAAAGTTCAGTAATTACCATCCTGGATAGTTTGCAGCCAGGATGGAGACTGACAGATGATTACAGCCAAATGTTTGGTCACCCTATAAACTGCAGTCCTGAGTGAGGCCCTTTGAGTTTCCCTGGGCTGCAGCATCTTCCTCTGAGTAGGATGCTTCTCAGAGCTTACCAGCTCTCAAGATCAGGATAATTGGGGGATCATTGCTGAAAGCTGATGATGGAGCCTGGACTAGTAATATCCATCCCTAACTCTTTTTATTATTTGATGTATTTCACAAAACTTAAGGAGAATTTTTAATAGGTACCTTTGTACCTAATTGGTGTGTGTGTGAGTTGATGTAAATACCTTATAGCAAGTGTAGTGTGAAAATTGCCATCTCCAATTTGTAGTTAAGCTACTACTGTGATTATTGTAAATCCTATTGTATGATTCATTGTTAGTAAATTATTAAGGGTTGTTAAACCCTTTAGATATAAGCTGTTGACCAAGTCTGAGGTGAAGTTTGGCCTCAACCAAACCTAGGCTCCATCAGGAGTTTAGAAAGTAAGGGGTCAACTCTGAGCCTGTGTCTTAGTGTGAGGATCTCCCTTACCCCCTTGTCCTTTTGTGACCCTGGTCTCCATGTAAATTCATCCTAATACAGTTTTCCTTTGTGTTCTTCATCTGTGTAGTAAGCAATAGAGTGAAACTTGCCACCAAGTTTTAAGCCATGCTTTTGCAAATTTATATTATACGTGATTTTGCAAATACCTTTCACAGTGATTCTTTAGGTGACCTAAACCACTCATTCACATCAGCTAACTGTGATTTCAAGCTGTGTCTGTGTAAAGCCATTTCTTTGCAGTCCATCTGTAGAGAGTTTCATACGTACACTGTGTAAAAGTAGGGGTGGGCATCCATTTTAAATCTGTCATTTCGACTACCTCTGTGCTCAGCAGGAAGAGGGAGGACTCCTGGAGGGTGATTCAACTTGGGATAGTGTAAGTATCAAAAATACATTGGAGATCTTTTGCTCTCTGAGACCATTCTCTCTCTCTACAGCAAACAATGAGGCAGCCAAGTAAATTAGCTTAAATTAGACTTAGCCTTTAGGTGGTTAAATTGGCTGAATGAATGTAATTAGCAACAATATTCTGTTGTGGAAATTGTTGTTACTAAAGCAAAAAAAATATTAACGCAAAAGATGACCTCATGAAATATTATCCTGCTGACTACTTTGTCAGTGTAACTGAACAAAAACACTTGTAAAAACAAAATTGACATGGCTGTGGGCTATCTACTCAATAAACTGTACACACACATCAGAACTGGTGACCTATGGTGAATCTGCTGAAAATGCCAAGTGTTGAATAGCTGCAGTAAAAGCAAATTGAGTGGTAGGAATTGGCTGGCTTTACAGAGATTAAAACAGAATGTTGAAAAAGATTTGCTTCAATCAGCTATCTGCAACACAGACCCATAAAGGTGCAATTTCTCCCAATTTACGTAGTAATCACCAGTGTTTTACACAACACACAATCCATGGATTTGATTGTTCAATAAGGACTGAGGTTAAGAGTCCAGTAGGTTTCAGCAGTAAGCACACGTCAGTTGTTATGGGCCCTGTTTTGAGCTGGATTGTTTGGGCATGATCAACACAAGCATGACATGTCCAGCTTACAGGTATTAAGCAAATGCTTATTGACTCACAAAGTCAGCTTGGATTTAATGACCTCTGAGGTTAAAGATACACTCACTGCTCCAGATGTGGTACCCAGGGTGGTTGTTGCTCAGCCAGTGTGCTGGTTTAGGACATATTTGACAGGAAACTTCTGAAAGGGGTCCCTCCAAAAGACAGATTTAAGCCACCTTGTTCAGGAAATAGATTTCCTTGGAGAAGAATGGAAAAAACTATGTATTTAACAAAACAAAAACACCCACAAGGATAAAGAATGGCCAAATCTACACAATAAACCCTCTTGCTGTTCTGGAGCAATGGCAAATTCAGAAAAGTCCTTTCAGTGGGTGTGTCCTCAGCTCTTCTCTCAGTCTTGAGCCTGGCATCCCTACTGCAGTGCAGCTTGGGGGCCCCCTGAGTGATGGTTCTGGTGTCCCCCGCATCCAAGAATAGCAGAATAGTCCCAGAAAAACCTTTGGCTTCAGCAGTTCAACAGGAATCAAGCAGAGCAGAAGCCTCCTACAGCAGCTACTAAGGGAACCTTCTAGTGAGAGCTTTTATGGGGTTCTGGTTGGGTCAGCACAGGTGAGGCCAATAACGAGGTTGGTTCTGGTTGGTTCCAGCACTTGCTCTCAGATCCAGTCTTAAAGGTACAAAGCTTATTTCTGAACTAAGATGAATGGGGATAAAAGCATCACACAGTCAACCTAGGACAGCCAGGCATCAGTCACTATGGGGAGGGCAGGCTGTCTCATGGCTCCCTACAAGGGATGCCCAGGGCTGCTGAGATTCCACCTACCACCAGCTCCACTGACATTCATGGCACTGGTGACGTGACCAAGAAGCTCCTGAAGCTCCTGGGCTAAGGAGCCTTCCTCTCTGTTTTAATTCAGGATTATATACTTTCCTGTGCCCATGTTTTCCCTCTTGAATCCTTGAGCTGTTAATAATCCTGGCACACCATACCTAGAGTATTTATTTTCCTTGTCTCTGTGTGGACTAACAGCTCATTTTCTGCAGTCTGAGCAGAGGCTGTGCAGCTGTGATGTCAGAGGATCCTTGGTGCAAGGACTGCTAAAGCCCTGGGGATGGGGGAAGTATGCAGCCGAGTACAGAAAGAAAGGGACAGGCTTCACTGGACTAGATATACATTATTGAGGTGATGGAAGAGACTGAATTTGGAAAGGTCATAAGATGCCATTTTTTCAGGGCATGAACCAGCTAAACAGTAAATTTAAGAAACTGTCCTTATCCATCAGTTCTTCCATGACTGCTTACCTCGTGGTTTCTGTGGAAATTTCCTTTGCAGCATCTGGAACCAATCACTGTCAAAACCAGATCACAGTAAGTAGGTGCTTGGGCTGCTCCTGTATTTGTAACTCCTGCACTTTGTGCAGATGCAGATATCTGTGTGAAAATACAACCCAACTGTGCTCTGCATTGTCCTGATGTTAGTGAGCAGACAGGGGTAGAAAGTGATTCTAAAAGATGGATCAATGGCTACTAATAGTTTTTGTCAAGTGGTTCAGTATTTAATTTTTCAACATTGCAGATGGAAAACAAACCAGATTATCTTCATTTGTAGAAGGATATCTATTCCCATATTTATGTCCCATTCTTATATAAGTGATGTCTTTGGTGATGGTGGCAATGAAAGAATATTGCCACTTTAATCCAATGTCCTAAGTTATGGGGTAGTGCATGGTGGTCCTCTTGCTTTAGATTTATTTCAGTACCGAGGCTCTTTGTCTTGCGACTCGTTGTCAGTCTCCTTAGCACTGGTAGGAGTTATTTTTTATCTTTCCTATTTATTATGTTGACTTTGCCTTTAAAACTTGTCTCTCTTGCATTTGAAAAATAGACAAAACTGATTTCTCTCCTAAAGCATCACATAGCTCAAACTTCTTTTGAAAGAAAAATGTCAAGAGGACATGTTTTTGTTACTTAGAAAAAGGACTCAGTCATTAAATACTTTCCTTTGTGTGTGAATTTGTAGTAGTTAAAGCTGCCTTCAAGGTAGAATAATTACAGTAATGCAAAAATTTTGCCTATGAAAGCCAACTGACTGGATTGAGTTAGCCCTGGCTCACATCCAGGGAACTCCCTATTTCTCATCTAGAGACTTTCAGAAGCATTTGATCCTCTTTATTTTTATGTGACTTCTTACTTTCCTCTTTGCCTCCCTACAATCAGAAGACACTCTTTTTTATTTTCATATTCATATAACAGTAATGAAGGAAATACCTTCATGAAAATCAGGAAAGACTTTTGCTGTGAAACATGGAATATTCTAGGCTACCACATACAGGTGGTGCTAAGGACTAAAATTCCTGTGTACTTTTTGTTTACTTGAGCACTGCCTTCAGATCAGCAGCATCTACGCTATTCTGAGATAGCTGGGACATCCGGATATCTTGGGTGAAACTGCTAAAGAGTTGTGGATAGGCAAATTAAGGAAATTAGGAGGATAAACTGTTAAGTTCTATAGAACTGAATTCTGATAGTCATAATTCTTTAGGACTTTACAATAAACTACCTTCTCTAAGACATAAAAGAGGACTGAGAAAGAAATATAATGACAAAATATTTTCTTTTTTATCAGAAACAATGCACTGTGATTTGCAAGATAGGTACCATATTAGCTTACCAGCATTGTCCCCATTCCATGTGACATTTTGTGGTGAAGACAGGGACTCATTATTAGAGAGGCAAATGCTGTCCATGTAGCTGATCTCTGCTGGCTCCCTTTGCAGGCTGTTGTGAATGCAACAGCAGCAGCAGAATTTTCTGTTTGTTTTGGTAGCTGGTAATGGTAAATTTCAATTAATACAGATAGATAAACATCTTGGAGTTGGTAAACATTCAACATGCCTTAAAATTGACAGCTGAAGTAGAAGAAAGAGGCCCAGATGTATGGTCACCCAGGGGCAAGACAGCTGAAATCATCTGTCACTTTTGACAGCCACCACTTAACTAAGCAGTGTCCAGGCTATGCTCACATTTACTGTCATCATCAGGCAGCAAGGAAGAAAAGGAGGAACTAGGAAACACAAATGGGGGAGAGGGTGAGACTGTGTGTGAAATGGAGCAGAGGACTGTAGGCAAGCTAGGGGAAAGAAAAAGTGGTGCTCCATAAAAAGCCAAATTGTATGTGTTTTCCTAAATATAAAATAAACACTGTCCTTCTAATGGTATAGAGAGTTTAGGAATTATGCCAGGTCTCAGATGCATCAGGGAGATCTTCTTTATCCAGTGACCTGTTCCTGCAGACTGAGTGGGTCACTCTGTATTCCCATCTGGAACAAAGATACTCAGAAATCCAGCTCTCTACACCCCAGCAGACACTGCTAGCTACACTTTATAGCTACACAGAGCTGGAATGAATAATCTTGAAACATCTGTGTGGAGTAATGGCGACAGAGAGGAAAGGGTAACATGGTTCGTTATCTCTTCTCCTCTGTTTTTATTTTATTTAAATTCCCAAGTCAATCTAAAACCCCAGAAATAGTGTTATAAATGCCTGTAACAAATGCAAGACACACTTGTCAGGTTTGCTCTCCTGAAATTTTGGGCTACATATCTAGAATTATAATTGCAAGGAATAAGCCAAAAACTGAGGTAAGAAACTGGTCAACCACACATTAGATTTTAATATGAGCTGAAATTGTTTTACATATCATACTGCTGGCAAAATTTCAGCTTGAATGTGAGTGTTGCTTGAAAATGTTCTTCCAGCTGACTGTCAAAGGCTTTTACTGTTTTAAATGAGACTCTGAGTGTTTGATAGATTTTTTTTCAGAAATTTTAATCCTGACTTTTTTGGGGCTCCTGTAGTACTGTTGTTTTCATCCTGGCCTCTATGTCTGTAGTCCAAAATTGTAACAGCTTGTCTGTACTATTTCTTTTGTTTTAAATATTCATTTTCATGAATCATATGTAAAACATGAAAAATCCTTAATTACGTTTCAAAACTTTCAGGAATTATTAAAGTGTAAAGAAATTAATATATGTAAATGATTGACATTTGGGTCTTTTCTTTCAGTCTTGGCAACAAAATTAGTTAAGAAATATCCCCTGTAACACTGAGGTTCTTACTTTAATCTGTGAAGAACTTATAAGTAACTCTTTTAGTATGGCAAAAAAAGATGAAAATTATGAATTTTAAAGACCTTAATTTTATAAAATCTGCTTTAAATTCAGTATTTAATTTGACAGTATTCTCTAAGGATATTTAAATGCCATTTTCATCAAAATTATATATTGTTCCAAGGTTAGAACTTCAATGTTTGGGATGTTGGTGAAGCAAGCCTCATAATACAGCCCAGTAATTAAAATAACACCAACCAGGAATTGATTTGTGCTTCTTAAGCTTCAACCACTGTAAATGCGTGCAATAAGAAATAGCAAAGCTTTGCCTCCCAAGGTCAGGATGTAGGTTTTTTGCAATATTAGTCACAGAACTGATTGCATATCAAACTATTTTTGGTGCATTTTGAGCTGTTGATGCGAAACCATCTTTCAGACATGCTGGTTTGTGTGTGTCTGATGAATAGCTTCTCCGAGAGCATGGCTCTTGCACGCCACTGCAATACTAACAACAAGAAGGAAGAAAGTTAATTTGCTGCCTTTATACAAATGTCTCAGCCAAAAATGTATCCAACATATATAAAGTCTATTTAATTTTTTTTTTTAAAAAAAAAGCTAGTTTCAGTTAGTTGAAGTATCTGAGTTAATTCAGCTCTAGTCAGGCTTGAGTAGTAAGCACAGCTGGACTCCAGACACTGACTCACTCTCCAATTACCACTACCCAGATTTTTTTCCAATAGGCTCTTTTCTGCCAATAAATCTTCCAACTTCCCATAATGTACTGTTAGGCTGAGATCATGTCAATGTAGACAGAAAAACTAAATCTATGTTCACATTTATAAGGAGGAAAATAAGGCAAGAAATTTGAAACTAACTAGCACCAATAAAAGCAAAAGAACAACTGGAAAACACAGACAACTTTGGAACTTCTTTATACAGATCACAGTGGAAATATTCTGCCTCTGTGTTTATGGGCCTACCCACTAAAAATCTTTTGTTGCAAGCAGGAGAGCAAAACAATTTATACTTAAGAAAGACTACCCTTACTTAAAAGCAACAGGACAATAGGATTTTACTTTGTAGCATGCTACAGCCAGACTATAGGGAAAAAATAAAAGCCTTAAATTTTGGTAAATATAAGAAAATAAACAGTGGTCTCTACCAACCCCAGTCTTGCTATCGCATATGAATAAATAATTAATGATCTGAAGGACTGTTGGCAATGTCTTGCTGCAAATTTCAGATATACATTCCATGTTCTTGTGAGCACAGCATATGAACTTTACTAAGTTTTGGCAGAACCAGATCTCCCTTTTGCTTCAAGTTTACTCCAGAAAATTTGGATTTCAGTTTAACTGAAAGATCCCAAGATCCACTCTTTCCTAAACCAGATCTCTTAGACCAGTCTTAATTGTATGAGTCCATATAGTGGATTAATTCCATGACCTGTTGTATACAGGAAGTTTAAATATAGTTCCTTCTGGCTATAAAGCCTAATTAAAATTAAATCATGGAGCATATTCTACTTTTTCTAATTGCATGGTCAGTCTCTTTCTGTAGACCATGAGTAAGCACCTTACAGTCAACCTGTCATCAGTAGAGCACAATTTAAAACAGACACTTGTTACTGATGGAAAATTATCTGACAATCACAAAAACAACATAGAAATTGTATTGTTGAATTTCCAGAGCTATTACATTTTGAAGTAGTTTTTACAGATACCCAAAGATACTAGCCAACTATCTTCTCAGTCCTATGCAGCATGGAAAAGATAATATCTCAAAGTAAAACTGTGGGTAATAAACAGGCTAGTAGAGAGTCCTAACAACCAAACCAAATTGATATATAAATTTGGTTGGTCTAGCAAAATCTCACCCAGGCATTTTTTTCCGTTTGTTTGAAGATCAAAAATGTCAGGAAGAACAAGTTCCTGATATTTTCTTTGGCTTCTAGTGAAAACTTGTCAATATTCAGGCTATTAGACTTGACTTTTGAAGAGTCTGTCATAGCAACTTGAATCCAACTTTAGCTTACTGAAGGAGACAGAAACCTTATGAGGGAATGCAGATATTTTTATACCAGACTCAGGAAAATGCTCAATAAAAATCACTGAAGTAAAACATTAGGAAGAAGGATAAATGCAATGAGAAATTATGCTAGTCTTTTGCCTCCAATGCTAAAAATTTGTAAGAGGAAATGTATTTTTAATTATCTAAAATGTCATTACCCCCTCCCTCTTCTTTTTACGCATGAGATAACTGAATGTTCAGAAGATCCTTTTTTCTGATGTGTTCCTTTGAGTTTCAGTACTGTCTAGTGACAGCATTGGGAAGGTGTTGCTGTTGCCTACTCGGCCTATGCCTACATTTGAAGGGGCAGAATGTTGGGAGATGGGAGGTCTGCTTCTCTTCCCTGGACACAGTGAACTCCTTGGATGGCAAGGCTGAGGTGAAGCCATAATAAAGAACAAGGTCTAGATCACTTCATCTGCAGCTGCTGGAGGTGAGTGCCTGGAGATGCAGAATCAGCAGGTTAGCAAGCATGATGCTGGTGGAAAGAAGTGTGGTAAGAAATAGAATTGGCTGTGGGGCTGTGAGGGAGGGCAAGAAGCGAACTGTGGTGGTGTGGTCCAGGACACCAGGCTGCTGGGGTTACTGCTCCCACTCTGACTACTCTGTGCTGCTGCTGCCTGCAAGTGAGGGATGCCTGCACATATTTGGAAGTGGGAGATCCACACAGGCAGTAACCCAAATGCTGCCTATGTAGAGGACAGAGCAGGGGAAGGAAATATGGGGAAATACACACATACACAGATGTGGCCGGAGTGGAAATGAGCATCAATGAGTTCCTGGGGCCCAGAAACTGCCAGAGGGGACTGAGTTGTGCTAAGTGGACTAGAATGGCAGGTGAGGTGACTTAGGAGCTAAGGATGGCAGTGTAACCAGCATACTTCTGAGGACACCTGTGTCAGTCCCTCTCTTTTTGAGACTGCCTGCTCTGTACTCCCTTCCTACAGCTTGGGCTTTCTCAGTGCCCTGTGTAGAGTTTGTAAGCTACCATGGGTATACAACACAAAATCCAAGACATCCACAGACCTGTAGATAAAATAACATTCCTGTCTGTTCCCTGAGACTGTCATCTGCTCACTTCTGCAAGGTGATGAGATCAGTTGGTGTCGGATGAGAAGGTGCAACACCACATGTACTCAACACTCAGTGTAAAATTACATATCTGCTATAATTTTTACCTGTATTTAACTGTGTACAGTTCATGGAGAGGGCAAAACTGCAGGCATTGAAGTATGTAACACCATCCCATGTAAGTTAGGGGTCCATCAAAATTAAATATGTATAAAGAGAACGTAGCCACTATTGAAAGCATTTGTAGCACTATATGCTATATAATATCTGCTACTATATGCATCACTACCACTTCAGATACAAAGTATACCAGCTGGATTCATTTAGACACATTGTGATCCACCCTTGCTGTTTAACAGTTACCAGATTTGTTATAGAAATTTTAGGTCTTCAGTATATCTAATAGAATTGTTTTTTTTAAAGCAGTATGTTGTTAGTAGCTGGGCAACTGATAATCTTGGTTTTCTAATCGGAAATATAAACATATTAAACCCTTGTACCTAGTGTGGCTATATTGTAGGCAATTTTAATGGTTATTCAAAAGCTATTAGGATGAGTCTCAGCTTCTGAAATTTGTTATGCAAATATGACGTGTAGTTTTCAAAATAACAACATGTGTATCAGATTTCTGCATATTCATGTAGGTGAGCTGAAGAAAGATTGCCAAGACACTGGTGCCAATAATTTTTCTAGCTCTGTAGTCTGAAAATAAATCAACAGTTTTATCAGCAAGCCCTGAATTTTAAGGAGCATTACAGTAGGAACTGATTTCCAGAGTGCTGGTGGATGGGGTTGGGGTTTTATATTCTGAGGCTATATTCTGCTACTGGTGAAACCAGTGCAGTTTTAGACAATACTTAATGGGGAGAGGAGCCTTAATTGGAAGTTTTCCTAGTCAGTTTTAATTTTTTAGCTCAAGTTCCACAAAGTTCCAGGCAAAGGAAATTACAGAGCATGACAAAAGTAACACAAAGGCAAAAGATTATGAACTAAGACATAGTAATATATTAAGTTTACATTTAGGAAGGTGGCTTAAGAATTGGCTGGTATGTTTGTTAATCATCTTCATCTCATATATCTTGCTTAGGCAACTTCCAATTAATTGGAATTTTGCTTACATAGGGAATGTAAATTATCTCTAACTCCTTATGCTGGTATCTATTCCTAATGTGGAAGAGGACTTCGTATTACATACAAGGAAGAGTTCTTTCCCCTAATTTGCAAAAATACTTAAGTTTCCACTCCTGCACATCACTTATATTTGAAAGAACACCACAAATCCCAAACTCAGAAAACAAGCAAGTAAAAAAGACAAACAAATTTGAGGTAAAGGGAAAACCATCAGCTATGTAGGCACCTAAATTTAGGCAGTCTAGATGTCCTTTCAAAGGTCTGCAGGATACCTGCCTCTTTCCAAGCACTCTCTGGAAAACTATTCCCTTTAAAAGAAGAGCTTAAAATGTAGGTGCAGGTTTAGTGGCTGGATTAGACAGAATAAATCCCACCCCAATGTTTATTTTGGGAGGTTTCACTTATAATGGTCGAAGTGCTCTGAGTAAGTCTAATATGAACATTTATTAGCAATTGGAACATGGTTGGCTGCTTACAATTAGGTTGGAATTTTGCAGACTGTTTTACAAAGTGGCTGAGTATTTGAACACTCAGTATGTGTCAGGACTGAACAGGACATTTTTCCATCATCAAGTCATAGGCTTAAAACAGGAAGTCTTCCTGGCCAAGTCTGTATTATACAATACCCCTAACCAAACACCAAAAAGGCTGAACAAAATCCTTCAACTGCAGTGGGTTTCTTTTAATGGAGACAGAATAATATTTAAAATTTTTCAGACAATAAGAGATTTTCCTTGTAAAAATACTTCAAAATTTTGTGGGTTTTTTTATTATTCTGAATCCTGACAAATAATTCTTTACCTGATTAAAAAAAGTTTAAAATCCTAGGTATATAGCTATGTCTAGTTCTTATGTTGGATAGCAATTCTTTTGGGGTTAATGAAACCTTTAAATTACCTACATATTACTTGATAAGAAAGTATCCTATTCTTCACTGCTATACAGGTAGAGACTTGATTATTCTCAGGAGAGTATTAAAAATGCAGTAAATCTTAAATGTTATATGTAACAAAAAAGCATTTTCTTCTTGTAATTTAGTTTAGTGGGAATAAAAATCCAAGGAAAGAAAACATCAGCATCCCTTCAAATAGACAGACTTTGAAAAACTTCTTTGTGTGTTTCAGAAGTTCACAATGTAAATATGATAAAAATGGACATACTAGGAAGAAGAAGAAGATCTTTATGCAGCAGATTAAATTAAGCCTAGAAATGAATTCTACTTTTTATTGGTCCTGATTCTGGATAGTTCAAACTTGCCCCTGTCTGGAGATGATGGAGCAGTGGTTCAGTGGTTGAGCTCAGGCTGTTTTATGTTGATCAGCCCAGATGTTTGTGTTAATTGTCTCATTGCTGCTGCTCCACACACAAAAAAGACTGAGTTCTGCTTTTCTCTTCCATGGTAGAAATTTGAATCTTCCTCTCTTTTCTTTACTCAGGCTCTAATTTCGCAAATATGTGAGTGCATCTTATCTTTGATACTTCAATCCCTCTCTTTAACATTGATTCAATGCTCAAAAGTTACCCGAGGAAGATTAACAGGAGAAAAAAACCAAGTCAATTCTCCCTCTCCCCCAAGCCCAACATGGTAAGCAAAATTATTTCAAGTACATGGAGCATCTTGTAAGGAAATACAAGGATAACATCCTTTTGGAAAAAGTTTAGTGCAGGAACAGGGCAGATTTTGCCTCTACATGAACCCTGAAAAATTATGCTAAGGAATTAAAAACATGATATATAACAGACCAAAACCACAATGAACATATTTGATACTGCAGCCTGCACATACTGAAGAAGATGCATGAAGTGAAAGACAGACGTGAATGACAGACCTACCTGTCAGGATAAATTTAAGAAGATTGCAAAGATGTATCTAGATTTTCTCTGCCTCTCCACCAGAGTCTTGGACAGGGGATTTGGGGAATAAATCTAGGATTTGTAAGCCCTGTGTAAGTGGAGTCAGAGAGATGTAAAGTGTCACAAGGGATGCGACCATTGTTACTCTCCACTTAAATAAATTAACATTGAGAGCATATTCCAGCCAAAGCAGCCCTCTGAACCTCTCTTCAGTGCATGACTCATGCTTTACTCACTCCATAGCCTGCAGGAATTTAAAGACCAGCTCAGAACATTTACCCTGCTATTTATAGTAAGTACAGAGGTATCTGTGCATTGTGGTCAGAACTAAAACCCCGGTATAACCTGGATGTCAAACATTTAAAGAAGTAATAAAAAACATGGAGAACTGCAAAACAGAAAATAAGAAATAGGAATTGGGGTAGGAATTACACAAATAGACTACAAGAAAATATTTCTGAAAAAGTCAGATCAGTAAAAGAATAGAGTGAGACAAGGGGAAAATACTAAGTAAATATTTTGAACAAACAAAAGTTAAAAAATTATTCAAGAAGAACATTTTTAGAGGTGAAAACACCAAAACTCCAAGATATTAATACAATATATTTGAAGAGAGAATTACATGAGAATTCAATCAGGCTGATGGTACATGCAGTAAGATTGTCAATTAACAGTAAGAGCTGAAAGGGAGCTGGAAGCAGAGAAGGGACATTTTGTGCAAATCACTGCCACCCATAGAGCTCCAAACATCCCAGACATGAGGGATGAATGGGGTTTGGAAGAGACACTACATATCAGCATCACCGTATTTGCCCTTTTATTAGCTGATGTAGGTAAGCAAATAGAGAACAACTGGGCTCTGGCAGATTAGCATTAGGCACTATGCTAGTTAATATAACAAAAGTGGGAGTAGCAACTGTGCAACGATATTTATTTAATGCAAAGAAGGATTTTGTGTGTGTGTGTGTTTTCCGTCTGTGTTGACACAGGCAGGCAGCTGGAGCAAGCACAAAAACATGGTTAAAATGGAAAGAGGAAATGTATTGCATTACCTATCTAACTGGAAGATCCCAAGGCAACACCCTGGCAGAGACACAGGAGCAGGAAGGCAGGCACTGCTAGGCTCAGTCCATCCGGATGAAAGGCAGGCCTGCTGTGTGCACCAGTTCATCAAGGGTCCCTGCACTCGGCATTTACCAACATGCTGCCATCTCCCCTGGGCTTTTTTAATGATCTCTGAGTTTTGACCCTCTCTCCCAAAACCAGGGAGCTTAAGCATGTTTGTGAGAGTGCCTCCAAGTCTCTCAAAACACCTATGTTATTGTCTCTACACAGAAATGCTTCTCAAAGCAGAGTATAAACAGCAGTAGCCAAAATATACACGGCTCCCCCCACTGCTATTCTCCAGGACTTGATGTTCCCAGCTGCAGGGTCACTTGGGTGAATCTGCCATCCTCATCCTCCTCCTCACTGCCATTCTTCTGCTTTTAACACTTTCTCCCCAGCAGGGCATTAATTAAGTAGCAGAACAATTTGGGGTATGCTGAACTGGACTGTGTTTGCATGGGGTGATGGGGGCAGCTTGACAGCTGAGCATTTGGATGTTGTAAAACATTTGTGAGGTGGGTTGTTACAACATCAATAATTCTCTTAAAAATACTTAAAAAATCAGCCCCCAGTGGCAATGTTACTGTGGGAGCAATGAAAATATATTTCGAAAAAAAACCCCTAAAATATAGTGAGAAATATTACCATCTGTAGGTTTCAATAGATGCATCAATAAGAAAGTTTGAGTTTTGAAATTTGGGGAGGTTTTACCCCAAGGTGAAAAATTTTCACTTGTCTATCTTCTTTTCCCAAGAAAACTATTTTTGTGTGAAACGGTAAGATCTTGCATTGTAAGTTTTATTTAAGTCTAGTAGTATAGATGTTAATTTTGATTCTTAATTTCTGCTGAAGTAATCTTATGTATGACTTTTTGCAATGCTGTTAGTGTCACCAGTTAACTGAAATAAAAAACTGAAATAAAAAATAGGGTAGATCTTCAACTAATTATAGACAATTTGGGGATTAATATTCAGCAAGAAAGGAAAAACTCTAGAAGTAAAACAAAGGAAAGAAAATATATGTAGACAGAGCTGCTGACCTGTCAAAAATCAGCAGGACGTGGCTCAGTAGCATTAGTGATGGACAGCAAACTGCATACCATGATTTCCAAAAGTGTGGTGCAGCTTATGTGCTAAAACCTAAAAGACGAGTAGAAATCAAAACAAAATTAAAATGAAAAGCATCTCTGGTTTCTGCGCTGCCCCTCAGCATTGTCACACTTCTCCCCCTCTGGTCCAGGCTGGGTACAGCACTCCAGGCAAATGTGGGAACTCGGAGTCTCTGTAAGATCTCTTGGGCATTGACACGCTGGTCCAAGGCAAAAGCTCCGCCTTCTTGCAAATACCAGGAGGATTTTGGCAGATGCACTCCTTACTCCTAAGCAACCCATACTGCAGCCAGGTGGTGAAAGGAAGGAACTGTGTGGCATGAGCAGTGGCTATTCGAAAGAAACTTTGCTTCAGGTTATAGCTTATTTATAGAGATATAAAAGATATGAACTGGCTTTCGGTTTAATATTAAATATTACAAAAAATAAATACATAGAAAAATATCAATAGCATGTTCCCCCCTGGAAAATTACAGAGGAGTCCTAGAGAATGAAACTTGACTTTCTGTCCTGCTAAAACGCTGCGAACTTCTTGTAGGATCATTAACCAACTTTACGGGAAGGGGAAAATTAGCAAGTAAGTGGCATTTTGTGGCAGTGGCATAAAACAACATGACCTCAGCTGCAGCACGATGGCCAACACAGAGGTAAAAAGAGCAAATCCTGCAGTTCCCTGGTAAAAGTGACGAAATTATAAAACTGTAGAGCAGTGTAGAATGTGCCGGTGCCGGAAGCGGCCGTGCCGGGTGTGGGCACTGTCCCTCCCGTGCCGTGCCGGCCATGCCGGGTGTGGGCACTGCCAGCACCGCCCGTGCCGGGACAGCCATG
>VZTR01024767.1:0-29039 GCA_013400775.1 Chaetops frenatus | reverse complement strand
CCTCCTCCTCCCTTGTCCTTCCTCCCGTCCCTTCTCTCCCTCGATGCTTTGAATCCTTCCTGGCATGGCTGTGTGTATTTCTGGCAGGCCTGGATGCTCCGTTCGCCCGACATAAACGGGAGCTGGGCTGCTGCTCGTGGTGCCCTGCGCTCCCGTTCAAGGAAAACGCCTTGCTTTGGGCGTTTCGGAGAGCTGAGGCAGATCTCACAATCAGCCTTTATTGTAGCTATCGGGACTGTGCAGTTTTGGTTTACACCGGGGGTTTTTGTCAGTACTTTTCACTTCCTGTAGATGTTGTGGCATATTTGATGTCTCAGGGCTGCATTTCAGGTCGTTGTGGCTAGGGGTTCCCTTGAAATCCTGAAAATTGCTGCATCCGAGTTTCCATTAGAGTTGAAACCGATGTTCTGAGATTGATCCATCAGAGCTAGCTGCCTGCCTTTCCTTGTTGACAGTATGGATCCCAGAACTGGGCAGGCTGTTCAGGACTCACTCTTCCGTGTTTCTCACCCCTTTGCTCTTTATACCACTAAAAGCAATTCCAGTGGCCTTACCCCAGTTTGTGCCTTTTCCAAGCTGTGATATATTTAGAGCGATTTCAGCATGTTGTCTCTGACATGGACCTTTTCTTTTTTTGCCCAGTGCTCAAAGTAGTTGAAAATCTCGGTGTGAGCTATGTAAGAAATACTGATGCATACAAAAGTAAGCTGGAGGCTGAGCTCCGGAAACTGAAGTTTCCCTACAGAGTAAGTAAAGATCAAGACATGGAACTCTCTTGCACTGTGTTTTCTTTACACCATTCAAGAATGGTGAATAAAAGTAGAGGTAATGACGTACTATTTCTAAAACGGCACTTCTGTCATTTTGTCAGAGGTGTAGTTTTTCTTTGAAGGTGTATATGCCTTTCTTTAGGGTAACACCCTTCCTCAGTAAGTTGGCATTTATTGTCTAAAAGATAGTCATCAATTAATACACTGTTGAACAGCAATGGTAAATTGATTGTGAATTTTTAATCTGGGAGAGATTATTTCTCCGAAGTAATAAGAATATGTTCCATAGGCTTTGGCTGAGGATGATTATGAGGCAAGAAGAAAAGACCATATCTCTCATTTCATACTACGCCTTGCCTACTGCCAGTCGTAAGTACTTTTGGGATTATGCTGTACTCTTCCTATTAATTTTAAATGTATACAAATACTGCACTACTTTATTATAAACATTACAGATGCTTTAGAGTTGCATGGCTACTAAAGAGAGAGGTAGACTCAAAGAGGATCTTTTGCTAGGAATCTCATTTTAACTGTGATGAAAAGAGATATGTGGAATCAGAATTAATATCTGGATTTTGTAATAACTAAAAAATTTTACAAACTTTTGGCTTTTAAACACATAGCATTGATTTGAGTCTCTTGATACCTTTTTTTTAAAATGAAAGCACGTCTGTGTTGTGTTTGTCAGGCATTTGCAGTGGTTGATAACATAGTTTAACTTCTGTCTCTGCTGATAATTGACAGAAGACCTGACTATTTAAATAGGTTTTATATTACTGTATAGAGAACACTGTTTCTGACTGAAAATACCATCTGTGTTTGAAGCTTCATTTACTGCCTCTGTTTTTTGTCCATATTCATTGCTGTGTCTGGTTGCACTGCAATTTTTTTTTTATGTGACATTTCAAGCAAAGAGTTGATCCTGTAAAACATTCTTTTTGTTTCCTGTGTAGTTTTTAAGTGAAATTAGAGGCTGTCAGTACTTCATGTCTGCAAGTAGTTTTGTTACGCGTTTGTGTGAACTCTGTACTCCTTATCACTGTAGTCTTCTTAGAACTAAAACTGGCAGATACGAAGTGTCTATTGTTTTGAATTGTTAATTTGATTCCACTTAAAGCTGCAATACAGTTAATTTTAATTAATTGACTGTGGTAGAATGCATATTATGATACTGTGGTAGCTGACATGACTGAAGTGCTGCTATGGATACAGATTTGTAAGCAAAAACAGACAGGGAAGGTGAGTAGGAGGGATAGTGGTCTAAGCCAGGATATGGAGCTGGAATGGATGGGGCTTTTCTTTAAAATGACATTGGATTTCTGCTGCAGAACATCTGATCAGAGTAGGAAGTAGCAGAGGCCTCAAAAGCCTCCCTCCAGATGGATGAAACCTCGCCATGACAGGCCCTGGGTGACTTTTAAACACCCTGAAATCTTCCAGATCATTCACATCCCATCCTCTTGTCCTTTCAAAAGACATCTGGGCTGTGCTGAAGACAGTTTGCCAATGTGTGTGATCAATGAGCCTGCTAGATCCATGATGCATGCACAGTGAGGAGCAGGTTGTGGGTGTGGAGATCAATACCAGCCTTCACGGCAGTGGCTCTGATAGTGTAGCTTGAAATCCTGAAAGAAGGGAGCAGATTGAATAACAGAATTGCAACTGAAATCCCTTCTGTATTCTACATATATAATTTGTGATTGTGAAAAACAACCGTAATACTGCCTTCTTTCTAGTGCCCATGTTTGTTGCTTTTTTATAAATTCCCTTAATCATACTAGTCTTGCTGATTCTCACAAGACAATGTCTTGATTTACCTGTATTGTAAGTTTACCAATACCCCCTAAAAGGCAGTATTCTCAAGTAGTCTGGGGACCAAAAGGCCCCTGAAAACATAGTGGTTTGTATTAGTGGCATTTTGAATAATCAATTTGGCTTAATTCCAAAGCCAAAACTTTACTTTAAGCATTTAGTTATTATTTAGATTATTTAGACCATTACTTTGTTTGTGAGAGATAAGATGCTTTGAGAGTGCTGGTGGTTGATGAAAATTCTGCTCTTGTGGAAGGTTGAATGGTCTGATGGTAAAAATCTGATCTGCAATTCAAGAGATATCTATTTTTTGGTTGGTCTGTGACTTCAGGAAAATGAGTTTGGGTCAAATTGACAGAAGGCAACACAAGTCACCTAGCAAAAGCCTGAAGATTAGGTATGGGGCTCAGAAGTGAAATTCCTGAGGCTTTGTCTAGTGTGCTGAGCCGAGAGGAAGGCATTTATAAATTACAATGGCTGGCAGGCTTGAGTGAAAAGCTGCCTCAGTCAGAAATAAACAAGGAGAGACTTGGCTAAATATTTGCCTTTGTCAGTGATGGAATCTTTACCTGCCCTACTTGTCTGTAATGACTCTAGAATCTCCTGGAATTAATGATGGATGCAGATGCTTACTTTTCCTCTGCAAGCTGTCTTCTTAAAAGAAGATGTTAGTGTTTTCTATCAGAGGTTATTTGACTGAAGTTCTTGCTTAGTAAATAAACTGTCGATACTGTTCAAACTCTGTTTCAGGGAAGTATCTTAAAAATTAGCCAATAGGCAGGGCAGAAGTGGGCAGCTTGTTGAAGGTGAACTGCTGTGCAGAAATGAATACAAGTTATTTTGGGCCACAGAATCGGCAGGAAAGAGCCTGGCTTTGTAATCTAGGGGGAAAGACGTCTTTAGAGGGAGGCGGGGTCTAGGATAGAGCTCTTTAAACAACTTGCAGATGCCATTTTGTGTTCCCATTTATATATACTTACTGCATTTTGATAAGGCAGCTTTTAGTTAGTTTCTACTTGTACTTTGAAAAGGTGGAGCCTGTATCCAGTGTTCTTTATTCTAAGCAACTGTTTTGGGATTATATCTATCATTGCAACTGACTTGTTCCCCAGAAGATAAAATTGTGAGGCAAATAAAATGTACTGTACCTCAAAGTTTTATTATACTAGGTTAGGAAAATAAGCTTGGCACAAATCATTAGGTTAATTTAATAAAGTTGTTAAGGTAGGAGTGATTGAAAAAATGCACTTAAATAGACATAACTGCAAACTAGGTTGAATTCAGTTCCTGTGGCAGCTGTGTGTACATGTGTTTACATTTTCCTGTGATTGTGCTTTTTTCAGTTGTTAGTTGGCCAACAGTGCCATCCAGGGGTAAAAGTTTATATTGATTTTCCTGTTCTAGTTTGTATCAGTCCTCACTTGTAAATTGGATTGTTTTGATTTGGTTTTCATGTGATCTGAAGTGACCAGCTCCACCATTCTGGTCAGTTAAATTTGTAAGTTAGTCATCATCTCTTGACTTTCTTTCTTCTGCCTTCTGAAAACCAAGACTTTAAAGCTTATTCCTGTAAGGTAGGGTATGTATAGTCTCAAGAGAACAGCCTCATCCATACCCTTCTTTCACATCTCTTCTAATTTCACTTGAATCTGTCAAGACCAGGAAATAGAATAATCTTGTTTCATTTGCTTTCATGGCAGATGTAAAGATAATTTTATTTGCATGTGGAGAGGACTGTGGATTTCTGCTTTTGTCTACTGCATCTCTCGTCAGCAGCAAATCAGCTACAAAGAACCGTGAAATTGCATAATTTTCACTTTTTTAGGATGGAAGAATTATATTTTACCTCTACTCTGACGGCAAAACTCTTTCATCCAGGAAACTTTAAAACATACTTTGGTGCCTTTTTTTTGTTTAATTTCTGTCTGTGTCACATAACAAGGACATAAATTCTATTTCAAACTTAGCAAGGCCTGTTCACTACTTCCTGACATTTATCTGTATGATAAATTAGTCTTGCGTGCTAAAATTGCTGCCTCTTTATGTTGAGTAGCATTTCCTTTTTTGTGTTATCTGTGCCCATGTTCTCCTTGCTGTTTAGTCTTTAAAACTTAAACTCTGAGTGACCCCTTTGTGTTGGTTGCCTAATAGAGCAGTGATCTGGCCCATGCCCTGAGTTTTTGTAAGTCAGTGTTAAGTTGTTGGAACTCTTGTATTAATTGTGAAATGTGAGCTACTAGTCTTAAATTCCAGATTTACAAGCATTTGTATGCCTTTCCTAAAGTACTTCTATGTTCTTGCTTCGTAATAAATATGCTGATTTTTCCTACCCCTCCTTGGGGTGAAGAGTATTTCTATTCCAATCCCAGCCCCTCAAGTCCTCTTGAAAGAGACTGGTTTTTTTATATTATTTTTATAGTTGTGAATCTGTGAACTGGTTTAAACTGTTGAGTAGTCTGCACACCAGAAAGTTAAGTGGCAAAAAATGAGGAGATACTCTTAAAATCTACACTTCAATGACCTGCAACGCCCTCAGCTTCAGCAAAAGCTTGGTTAGTTATCTAATGACAGTTACAATGCTTTTCAGTGAAGTTTGGGATTTTGATAATAAGTATTATTACTTAGTATGGGTTTGAGATGAGACGGTACAATTTTTTTTATGTGAGTGAGTATAAAATATGGTTCGGCTTTAGAAATGATGTAAAGAATGCCCTAAGGATAATGATCCTATGAAAGTCAGTTTTAAAGTACATGCTAGTAGTGTGAAGTCAGCCTGTTTCCAGGCTATTTGTTGTCTAGAATAGAGTGCACTATTACCATGTTATCTGAGGCATGTTTCTTCAGCTGGAGATACACCAAAAGTGAGAATTAAAAGAAGTAGCCTTCAAAATGTATTTGCCTTATCACATGAATTGTGACATTAATTGTTCAATGAAGAAATATTGTGCCGTGTTGTAGGAAAAACCTGTCCTTTAAATACCAAGGGGGAATGTTACCTACAATTGATTATTTTTGTCCAAAACAAGTAAAAAGTATTGTCTCTCCTCAAGTCTTTTCTGATTGAGTATGCATTACTGACAGTTTTCCTGCCTTCACTTTCAAGCTTCTCAGTGTGTGGGTCACATGCCAAAGTCAGAATTACTGTTGTGTTCACTAGGTTTGAGGTCTAGTTTTCAAGCAAAGAAATAATGCATGTTCAGAAAAAGCTTTTTTTTTTTCATTATTTTTTTGCAGTGAGGATCTCAGGCGTTGGTTTCTTCAACAGGAAATGGATCTCTTCCGATATCGCTTCAATCAATTAACTGAAAGTTTAATGCAGAAATTCCTGGAACATGTTAACTTATCATTTGAAGCTGTAAGTATTTTATTTTCTTTATTTATGTTGCACTTACCTGTGGTTTTTTAGAGTTATTGTTAAGATAAGTTTTAGCAATTGTGTTTAAGAAATAGAAAGTGCAGTTATGGTTTTAAAAAAACCTAACCACACACAACTTCTAAACTTGGAGCATAGTGTGCATGCAGATTAAGTGATGTAATTTTGTGCTACAACAAGAGAAGCTCAGTCTGCTTCAGTCTACAAACACAACTGAAAAAATGTGTAATTACACAGGTAAGTTAGCAAGGTTCACTAAACCTGATAGGTATTTTTGAATCCAAATTTTGGGTGGATTATAGATTATATTTGGGTAGATCATAGGTCATAGAATGGTTTGGGTTGGAAGGGACCTTAAATATCATCTAGTTCTGGCTCCCTGCTGTAGGCAGGGACACTTTCCAGTAGACTGTGTTGTTCAGAGTCCCATCCAAACTGGCCTTGAACACTTCTAGCAATGGGGCATCCATGACTCCTCTGGGCAGCCTATTCTAGGGCCTCACTGCCCTCACAGTAAAGAATTTTTTCCTAATCTAAATTTACTTCTAATCTAAACCTATTCTCCTTCAGTTTGAAGCCACTCCCCCTTGTCCTGTCACCACATAGCCCTTGTGAAAAGTCCCTCTCCATCTTGTAGACTGCCTTCAAGTACTGGAGGCCACAATTAGGTCACCCCAAAGCCTTCTCTTTTCCAAGCTGAACAATTCCAATTCTCCTAGCCTTTCCTAATACAAGAGGTGTTCTATCCCTCTGATCATCTTGCTGTCCCTCCTCTGGACTCATTCCAACAGGTCCATGTCCTTCCTCTGCTGGGGACCCCAGAGCTGAATGCAGCACTTCAGGTGGGGTCTCACCAGAGCAGAACAGAGGAGCAGAATCTCAGAACTGTTAGGATTAGAAGGGATCTCTGGTGATCATCCAGTCCAATCACCCTGCCAAGGCAGGGGCACCTAGAACAGGTTGCACAGGAACATGTTCAGGTGAGTTTTAAATGTCTTCAGAGAGGGAGACTCCACAACCTCCCTGGGCAGTCTGTTCCCGTGCTCTGCAGCCCTCACCTTGCTGGCCACTCTGCTTTGGATGCAGCCCAAGATACGGTTGGATTTCTGGGCTGTGAGTGCACATGGCCAGTTGATGTCCAGCCTCTCCTCTACCAGAACCCCCAAGTCCTTCCCATCAGGGCTGCTCTCAATCTGTCCATCCCCTAGCCTGGACTGATACCAGAGGTTGCCCTGACCCAGGTGCAGAACCTTGCACTTGGTGTTGTTAAATTGCATGAGATTTTCATGGGCCACTTCTTGAGCTTGTCCATGTCCATCTGGATGCCATCCTGTCCTTCAGGTGTGTCAACAGCACCACTCAGCTCGGTGTCATCTGCAAACTTGCTGAGTGTGCACTCAGTCCCTTTGCCTGTGTCATTAATGGTGATATTAAATAACACTGGTCCCAGTACGGACTCCTGAGGGACACCACTTGTCACTCATGTCCATCAGGACTGAGCCATTGACCACTACCCTTTGAATGTAAATGTCCAACTAATTCCTTGCCCATCTAATGTTTCTCTCGTTGCATCCATTTCGCTCCAGTTTGGAGAGATGGATGTTATGTGGGACTGTGTCAAAGGCTTTACAGAAATGCAGATAAATGTTATCTGCAGCCCCTGCCTTGTCTGCTGATGTAGTCACTCCATTTTAGAAGGCCACTGGTTTGGTCAGGCAGGACTTGCCCTTGGCAAAGCCATGCTGGCTGTCCCAAATCACTGTCCTTTTATCCATGTANATGCCAAAGTCAGAATTACTGTTGTGTTCACTAGGTTTGAGGTCTAGTTTTCAAGCAAAGAAATAATGCATGTTCAGAAAAAGCTTTTTTTTTTTCATTATTTTTTTGCAGTGAGGATCTCAGGCGTTGGTTTCTTCAACAGGAAATGGATCTCTTCCGATATCGCTTCAATCAATTAACTGAAAGTTTAATGCAGAAATTCCTGGAACATGTTAACTTATCATTTGAAGCTGTAAGTATTTTATTTTCTTTATTTATGTTGCACTTACCTGTGGTTTTTTAGAGTTATTGTTAAGATAAGTTTTAGCAATTGTGTTTAAGAAATAGAAAGTGCAGTTATGGTTTTAAAAAAACCTAACCACACACAACTTCTAAACTTGGAGCATAGTGTGCATGCAGATTAAGTGATGTAATTTTGTGCTACAACAAGAGAAGCTCAGTCTGCTTCAGTCTACAAACACAACTGAAAAAATGTGTAATTACACAGGTAAGTTAGCAAGGTTCACTAAACCTGATAGGTATTTTTGAATCCAAATTTTGGGTGGATTATAGATTATATTTGGGTAGATCATAGGTCATAGAATGGTTTGGGTTGGAAGGGACCTTAAATATCATCTAGTTCTGGCTCCCTGCTGTAGGCAGGGACACTTTCCAGTAGACTGTGTTGTTCAGAGTCCCATCCAAACTGGCCTTGAACACTTCTAGCAATGGGGCATCCATGACTCCTCTGGGCAGCCTATTCTAGGGCCTCACTGCCCTCACAGTAAAGAATTTTTTCCTAATCTAAATTTACTTCTAATCTAAACCTATTCTCCTTCAGTTTGAAGCCACTCCCCCTTGTCCTGTCACCACATAGCCCTTGTGAAAATTCCCTCTCCATCTTGTAGACTGCCTTCAAGTACTGGAGGCCACAATTAGGTCACCCCAAAGCCTTCTCTTTTCCAAGCTGAACAATTCCAATTCTCCTAGCCTTTCCTAATACAAGAGGTGTTCTATCCCTCTGATCATCTTGCTGTCCCTCCTCTGGACTCATTCCAACAGGTCCATGTCCTTCCTCTGCTGGGGACCCCAGAGCTGAATGCAGCACTTCAGGTGGGGTCTCACCAGAGCAGAACAGAGGAACAGAATCTCAGAACTGTTAGGATTAGAAGGGATCTCTGGTGATCATCCAGTCCAATCACCCTGCCAAGGCAGGGTCACCTAGAACAGGTTGCACAGGAACATGTTCAGGTGAGTTTTAAATGTCTTCAGAGAGGGAGACTCCACAACCTCCCTGGGCAGTCTGTTCCCGTGCTCTGCAGCCCTCACCTTGCTGGCCACTCTGCTTTGGATGCAGCCCAAGATACGGTTGGATTTCTGGGCTGTGAGTGCACATGGCCAGTTGATGTCCAGCCTCTCCTCTACCAGAACCCCCAAGTCCTTCCCATCAGGGCTGCTCTCAATCTGTCCATCCCCTAGCCTGGACTGATACCAGAGGTTGCCCTGACCCAGGTGCAGAACCTTGCACTTGGTGTTGTTAAATTGCATGAGATTTTCATGGGCCACTTCTTGAGCTTGTCCATGTCCATCTGGATGCCATCCTGTCCTTCAGGTGTGTCAACAGCACCACTCAGCTCGGTGTCATCTGCAAACTTGCTGAGTGTGCACTCAGTCCCTTTGCCTGTGTCATTAATGGTGATATTAAATAACACTGGTCCCAGTACGGACTCCTGAGGGACACCACTTGTCACTCATGTCCATCAGGACTGAGCCATTGACCACTACCCTTTGAATGTAAATGTCCAACTAATTCCTTGCCCATCTAATGTTTCTCTCGTTGCATCCATTTCGCTCCAGTTTGGAGAGATGGATGTTATGTGGGACTGTGTCAAAGGCTTTACAGAAATGCAGATAAATGTTATCTGCAGCCCCTGCCTTGTCTGCTGATGTAGTCACTCCATTTTAGAAGGCCACTGGTTTGGTCAGGCAGGACTTGCCCTTGGCAAAGCCATGCTGGCTGTCCCAAATCACTGTCCTTTTATCCATGTACCTTAGCACAGCTTCAAGGAGGATCTGTTCCATGATCTTTCCAGACACGGAAGCGAGGCTGATTGGTTGGTAGTTCACAGGGTTTTCTTTAACCTTTTAAAGATGAGTACAGTGTTTACCTTTTTCTGTTCACCTGGGACTTCTGACTGCCATGACTTTTCAAATATCATGGGGAGTGGCTTGGCAGCTATACTCTGTGATGCATCTTACTGGGTCCCTAGTTTGTGTTCTTCAGGTAAGAGCATAATTTGTATTCTTCACATAAAAACAGTCTGTGTTCTTCAGATAAGGTCTTATCTGCCTTACCTGGCCATCTGGGCCGAATAACACTGATGTTAAAATTGCCTTGCTTTCTTGGTGAATTGTGTGATAATTCACCCTAAATATTTCAGTAATAAGAAAAGCAGTGGCTGTGTTTGATTCTTACGTGAATTGTATGTGCAATCTGTTCTCATTACATTACTGACTTCAGTTGAAAAATAACTGTGGTCAAAATATGTTCTTATTCATAAACTTTGCTCTAGAGCCTTTGCAATCTACTAACTGCTTTTAAGATGTGGCTTCGTGCTATAGAAACTGCAGCAAATTACAGTGAACTGGGGACTTTGTACGTTTTTCCATTTGTGAACACTGGCATCTGGAAAACTGTGGAAATGAAAGATAAGTGCATTCAATGAATGCTTATGGTAGCTGTTGAGGACATAGTTAAAACTTAATAATCCAAGTATGAAAATCCTGTATGTATTGGTCAGAAATGTAGCTTTCTTTGTTATTGTGTCTATGAGGTCATATAGTTATATGTTTTTGCATGCTAAAAATCACTTTGATTCTTCTTTCTTGTGCATATTATATGAGCTACAGGTGTATAACCAAGACCATGATTTAGCTTAAGTAATAGAAAACTAGAGGCTAGTGTTAAATACAGTAGCTACAAATTGTGGTTAAGGATTTATTTATAATTTTAAGAGAAATGATGTACAATTAAGTAAGTTTCATTGTAACTTAGAATTTATACATGCACATATATGTAAATTATCCTGTTTTCTTTTAATAGACAATTTGATTTTTGCCATTAAGTATGTGCAGAATGGAGGATGCAGAACATAAATTGTCCAAAATTCTGTAAATGCTCTTATTCCACGGTTGCTGTTTTGTCATTATAACTTAGATTCAAAACTTTTCCCCTTTTGACTTAAACTCATTCTATTTCTTTTGAGAACTGGTGAAAAACCTTGAAAATGCAAAATCTGCTTAGACAAACAACGATTGTTGGTGTTTTAGGGATATTATAAAAGAGTTCCTGCTGTTATATACTGCTTTGTTTGTCTGAGTGGATTAAGGAAAAATGTCTATTGCAGTGTTTGCACTAATGATTTCAACAATATTTTGCACTGGACCTATGAACTGTTTTGTTAAGAAACTCCAGCTTTGCCTGTAGCTCTCATTGTAAACTGGAGTTATTTTTTTATTTGTAAAAAATAAAGTGCAGTCATCACTCCACTGAAAAAGCCTTTCTCTTAAAATACTGCTTATTAGAAGAACATAAATATTCTAAGATATGTGGCTGATGTGCATTATATGTTGCTGGATTGAAATATCTGGTATCAGTGCATGTAGGTAATATAGGATTTGTGCAGTGTTAAGAGTAAGAGAGGCTTTCCTGTGTCTTTGAGAGACTAATAGAAATGCCATCTCTGGTTCTACAGACCTTTCAGTGAAAGGTGTATTTGTGGAGCTGTATTTTTGTTGCTTATTCCCCAGCCTCATATTCTCTTGTCACAATTTCAGTATTCAGGCTTGTAAGAATAAGTTCATGTTTACAGGTTGCTGGAAATAGCTGGGAGTATGGCTTGATTCTGTGCTACTGAATGTGCCTTCAAAATGTCAAAATGATTAAGAAGGTATTACTTTCTTACTGCTATTGAGGCAACAAAGCATCATTTCATTGAAAATCTGCTTCCCTGCTTCTGCTTTCACCCCCTGCTTCCAATTCTTTAGGCAAATCTAGGAATTTAGGCAAAACTAATCTTTCCTTGCACTATCATGCATAAAACATTTGAATATTACCAATGAGTTCCATATATATTTGAAACAGGACTAAATGCTATGGAACTGTGTAGAGGGCACTACGGAAGTAAGGCCACTCTAAAAGCAGCATGCTTTTTCTCAATGTTCTCCTTGTAAAAGGAAACATTTCCTTTGAAAAGGAAATTAGCTTGAAGTATTCTCTTCATGCTTCCCTGTTAGAAGTTACAATGTTTTCATGCCTTACTGTGGCATGAAAGAAGGAAATCAAACTTTGTGCTCTATCTATTAGAAAAAGAGATGGTCTTCAGAAAAAGGAAGTAAGTTCTGATGTTACAATCTATTTTCTATATGGGTAAATTGATAGAAATTCTATTGTGTAACTTTAAATTGCTTATGATGCACTAACAAACTCTTAGTTCAATTTCTTTAATGAGAAGAGATGTGCCTTGCATTTTCTAGGTAATGGCTCTGGTTTCAGAACTGTCATCTGAACAAGGCCAGAGCTGCTAAAGCTTGACCTTGGTGTAGTCTGGCATAGCAATGTTAATAATTCTAAGAACCACTATAAGAAGTGATTCTCAGTATTTATTAAAACAACTGGTCAAGTCTTTTGTGGGGAGAGGAATAAATGAATTGTCTTGTACAGTTCTGTTGCAGTTGTCTTCATTTACAGCACCAACAAAGTGAACCTAAAATTGAAAATTCAGTAACTGCCACCTCTCACCTTTTTTTGTTTGCTTACATGCATGAGAAAGTGATACAAATATAATTTGCAGGGGTTTTGCAGACTAATTTCTGAGATTTTGTGAATTATAGATTGAGCATTATTGCTTTATAGAATCAAGAAATCTTTAATCCCACTAATGGATAATACTTAAGAAGCTGTTAAGATCTTTCCATATTTAAGACCTTTGAATACTTAATAAAAAGACCTTATTTAGCAAATTTTGGAAAGAATGAAGTTGTTAACAACTAGAAGAAAAAATACCTAACTTACAAAGATTTTTTTATATGATAGTCAGCTGTAGAGAGTTTGATATGATAGTTCTCATGTCATGGTTAAAGAAATTTTTAGTCAAAGAGAAAGAGCTTTCTATAATTAAAAATAGAAATGGAATTCAAGGAAAACTAATGTTCTCATTTTTTAATAGGATTTCTTACGTCTAGTGGCTGACATTTGTAGTGTTAATGAGCAAAATATGTGGCACAGTGTTTATTAAAGTTAGTAAATGCCTACTCTGGGGAGTTTTACCTGATTAGAAAGATGCCCTTCATTTGAAAAAGGACAGCTATAAACTTCATGATATTCAAGCTAAACATGATGACTTCAGTATGATAAGTATGTCTGAACATGCATAGGATTATTATGATTCAAAATTTTTACAATATTTGTGAAAATAAGCCTTTCTGCATTTATTATAAATCATGGAAGTTTGAAGGTTAGATAAGTTCTTCCTTGGAAAGTTTTTAGAAAGCTAGCACTGGATTAAGTTAGTCCATCTTTAGGATTCTGTAATAAGCCTCTGGGACCTGGATTTCTAGGGGAAAAAAAATGAAGCTTGATTTGAATTTGTATTTGAGACACTTATTTGAACTACTAGCATGTAGATTGCATTGTAGGAATGGCTTTGGCCAGTCTGTTCTCTGACAAAGTGTGGAAGATGCCTGGACTGATGCTGCCCAGCCTAGTGAAACATTGCTTTGGTGCTCAAAATTTTACAGTACTCTGAAATATTATTGTTTATACCTACCAATTTATGCCAGCATGAGCAAGAGGTAGAGTGCATGGTACTGAATAAAATGTTGAGAAAGGAAGAGGGTAAAAGGAAAGCAAGAATAAATCCTTGCTTGAAGAGTATTTTCCCCTGATATGTTGATCACAGTAAAAGGAGAATAATGGAATGGTTCTGAAGGTATTTCTGAATGGTTTTAGTCATTTCTCTACTTTAAATATTAAAAAAAAGGAAAGAGAAAGGTTTTTAAGGGACAGTACTCCCATCATCCAGATAAATACAGAAGCCTTTTATGTATGGCATGTGATTTTCAGCACTCAAGGCACATTAAATAATCTGTGTGCAAAGTCAGTCATGTAGGGAGCATTGGAAATCCTTAAGCAGCACTCAAGAGGAGTAAATGCTGACATTTAAGGTGACAGCCTATCAAAGAGAATATGCAAACACAGGTGTGCAGTTGAGATTTATGTCAATTTAGGAGATTAAAGTATTAAAATCTTACTATAAATGAGTAATTACATCAATGATGCCTGACAGTTTTTGGCGGTAAAAGGCACTAACAGATTTAAAGATATTTAAAGGGAAATTTGTGAATATTTTAAATATTATAGTCATTGAAGAAAATATTTTAATCTCAAAGTAAGTTGTTCAGGATATGAAGGAATTATAGAAAATAAATGGTTTTACAGGTAAGTGATACTTGGTGTTCAACTACATAGCTGTTCTTGACATGGTCAGAAGTATCTCCTTTGAAGCCCTTAATCTGAATGTCAGCCTTTTGTCTGATTTACCTTGTATAATTTTAGCTCTCCAAAACCTGTCACTTGTTCCTAGACATCAAATGGAAGATTTATCCTTTTAGCATCTGCACCTGTAGGTCTGTGATACATCTTGTGATGATTTGGAAGATGTAGTGAACTTCTGGGCTCTTTCCACTTGGTTCTTATGAAAGCTTGCCACAAAACCGGTTCACCTTAACCAGTCACAATTTGTCTCTCCCTTGGAATGGCCTTACGGTCTGTTCAGGTGGACCAAAATGTTCTCTGGTTGCTTTCAAAGTGCTGTGTGTGGGGTTTTTTTTGGGTTGGTTTTTTTCTCTCCAACACTTTCAACAGCATTTTCAAGATGACAGTAATTTCATTTGCCTTGTCTGTGAAAATGTCACAGCTTTGCTTGCAAAGTTCTCTGCATTGGTATATTCAAGTCTCACAGTGGTGGCCATCATTCTGCTGCTTTACTTTCCTTTTAACTTTTTTAAACTAATGTCAAACTTAACATATTTCTTCTTGTTCTAGCCACTGGTTGAGAAACGTAGGGCTTTTTCTCCTGTTAGTTAGTTTGTTTTTTCCTTCTCTTTGTATTTGTCTTCTATCTATCATTATGCTTTCTTTTTTCTTCTTTAAGCCTTTCTTTGTGTGGGGTTTTGTAGTTTCTGTGAGTGTCCCTTGCCATTTTTATAGCCTTCAATTTTAGATTATATTTTCTTCTCCGATCCTGTTCTCTAGAATGGGATCTCTGCCCCCAGGCCCATGGCATTTCAATATGTGATCTGCTCCTGTTTTAATATACAGGTTAGGAACTGAAGTACTAAATTTTAGTTTGATTGTGGAACTTGGCTTAACACATCCTTCTATTTTGAGTTCAGTTCTTCCATGCATGGCTTTTCCAATGAGTTTTCAACCCAGGTTATAGAAGATTCAGTGGAACTGTTTGGTTATTTGCATGTGAAAGTGTCTTTTGATGACTTCAAGGGCATTTGACACGATGTGACACCTGCTTTTTTCTGTGCCACTGAGGTCTATGCACTGTGTTAAAAGCCATGAAATCGGCTTAACACAGTTGGGTTTTTTGACAGTCACAGTCATTGCTGCTTGTCTCATGTGTTTTCCTAAGTACTGTTGGATGCTTTGATTTGTTGCTGTACCTTTCCAGGAATTTGACTTACATACTGGAATATAGAGTTGAGTAGAAAGCAAAATTTAATTCTGAATTTATTTTTTGGTGTTATTCTGGTCATCCTTTTGACTCTTCTAGTTTCTTTATCTTCAGACTGCTTGTACCTCTTTGTTGCTTCCAGAAGAAATGAAAATTAATAGTTATTATCATGTCTTAATCTGTGGTGTAAGGATGTATAATTGGATTTATATTTCCTGTAATGCTTCTGTTCACTATTATCTTTCTGCACTGTGCAAAAGAAATAAACTTCTAAGTGTAGTATATTTCATCTTGAATACATCTGTGTTGCTGTTTCCTCTCCACAGAGCAGAAAAAAAAAGTTTAAATTGAACTTTTTTACCTTTGAAGAGCCTCTTGAAATTTAAAAAGATATTATGACCTTTTAAATAACTTCAAGTTTAGATGCCTTATTTTTTGGGTAACAGCCAGTTATTGCAGAATCAGCTGTCTTAATTTTTAGATGCTGTTATAGAGCACATTATTTAATAAATGCTTTGGATCATAGTAATGGGGAAGGAATGGCAGATGGGAACAATCAGCTGGGGGAGCTAAAGGTCTTCAGCGCATCTGCAGGCATTTGAGAGAAGGAATAAGAACTGCAAAATAAAATGGAAAGAGCAAAATGCATTAGCGATGGATTTTTTTTTTTTACAGTAGCTCTTTGATGAGGCAGTTGAAGTGCTTTTTTAGCTGCTTTAAGCAGTAGAAATTAAACTTCTTTAATTTCCATTTTTATGATCAGAGTAGTCCTATGAGAGACTTTCTGATATCACTATTATGCTTTCTTCAAAAACATTTATCTTGATAGTGGGGCAGTTGTATAAATATTCCTAGTTCAGCTTCTTGAAAAAATGCTTTATGACTGCCTTTATTTGGTACAGAAGATCCTAAAGTCAGATGTGGATTAATGAGAATGGGGACCCAGTTGGTGTTCCTATTAAGGACAGATACATTTGAAAGAATACTCAATATCATGTCTAGGCACTAAAGGCCTATGATTATAATTAGCCATTTTGGAACCAGGTGTTTAAACCAGAATGTTCTTCTGGTATGGTTTATGGCTTTTCATTTCAGGGGCATCAAATATTTCTTCCTTTCCCAAACAGGATGGGGAAATGCTTAAAAGTAGAAACTGTCTAGAGCCTATATTACTGTGTGGAAACTTATACCAAGCTAAGACAATAACTATGCAAGTAGGCTATGGTTTGCATTTACTAAGGAAATGGCTCTGAATTGTATCTTACTTTTCCACTACTTAAATCTTGTATCTGTCCCTTTGCTTGAAAACCAGTGATGCTTGTCTTACAGGTGACAGCAATGGTCATAAGTGATGCACACCTAAGTGGAAAATATGCCTTACTACCAAATAAGCTAAAAATATGCATTCTGTTATTTAACTCCATGCTTATAGTCATTAGAGAAACAAAATTGTATGTGGAGAGGTTTAGGAGTAGGGTGGTTTTTTAAGTGCTAGAGTTGGTTAAATAAGACTGAAATGTGCACTATTAATGCTTTAAAAAACATATTGAGTTATTCTCATTCAAAAGTAATTGGGTTGATTGCCAAGCAGCCTGGGTATTCTAGTGAGGTAACATTTTGAGGGATGGGTAGATGGGATGATGTTTGATTAAAACATTTAAACTTAAAATGAATGGTAATATTATCTCACACACTTTTAAAATAAATCTTGATNTTTTTTTTTTTTTTTTGTGCACTGGCAGGATATATGGGTGGGCTCTTTATTTTCTCTTCTCTAATGGATCCTTGAACTGTAAGCATGACTTTGTTATTAGTTATGGAGAAAACTGGTGCATTTTGCTGCAGTAATTCTAGTTGCATGTATTTATTTGCACATATGGTGTTGGTGCTATTCTATAAAATTGTAGAATTGAGTAATAGATGTGATTAAAGAATATATAGCTACTGGGGATGTCCTAGTTCACCTTCATAAACATAATGAACAGCAGTTTGTAAATGATGCTAAATGCTAATTAAAAGTTTTAATTTGGCAATCATCTCAGTTTAATTAGAAGCAGATGCTGATTATCTGCAGAAATCTAAATGGATCCTTTGAAGGTCTTTTTTATTGCTTAATATTGTCTTGTGGAAGTAGTCAAACTACACCACAAAATGTGCAGTTACTTATGCTCTTTTAGAGCACTGGGGCAGTATGATTCTTACTAAATGGCTGTGTGTACTTCTTCATTTGAGTTAAGTAGGAACTTTACAGTCCAGTGTAAGGCTGAATCCGTGTGTACTAGGTATTATATATGTTCTTTCTGGTAAAGCACATTCTCTAACTGCTTTCAAAAAGTTATGTGCTTTGAAATAAAAATTGCAGAAAAGGTTGCAGTAGAGATACGATGAATAAAAACATTCTTCCTCTTAATCTAGCTGAAAGCAGCTAGACAACATTTGGAATACAGTCTGAATCCTGAGGCAGATTTTCTGCTGTAACTCTGGACTTCTGAAGTAAAATTCAAATGGCAGCTGTGCCAAAAATGTAGCTGAAAATAGGATATTGTATACCAGGATCTTCAGCTTAAGGTAGAAGAAGTGGGAAAGGAACCCACACTACTTGTGTGATAATGTCTTCTAGCATTCAGCAATTGACTATCATTCATCTAAAGGCTTGGAAAAGGTGAAAAAATAGCAAATCTTAACCTCATCCTTATAGATTTTCTGTTCTTAGCATCTGGTAATTTTGGATTCTTGGAAGAAACTTAGTATAGACAAGCAGAAAGGTGACATCAAGTGTCTCCTCTTTTTTCGATAAATATTTTAGACATTCTTTTGGGGAATGAGAAAAGAGAAAATTGTGAAATCAATAGCGTATTTTTAAAAACGATAGCCATATATTGTACAAGAAGAAAATATATTCTTTGAATAATCAAGGTGTTAAGTTCTTTTGTAGTGATTGAAGTTAATTTTTGTAAAATGAATTTATTTTTTACATAGCAGTGAATGCAGTAGCTTTGGAGATGTTTATATTGTTCCTTAATACAGCAGGATAAAAGCTGATAGGATGGTTTCTACAGGATGTAATTACTCTGCATGTCAAATTTACTAGCTGCTGTTTTAGACATAAGCTTCAGAAAATGATCTGCCAACTTTGAAACACTCTTCGCTGCTAGTCCTGTGATTGAATCTAGAGAAACATTTGTTAACAAATTTCTTTATAATTGTGTTTGATGTTGCTATCCTTATTTGTAAATGAAAGAAAACTTGTTGATGTATTTATCAGAAGGGTCTTCTGTTAGCTCTTCAGTCATGTGGGACTCTAACATGTATCTGGTAGTGTTTCTAGGTAATTCTGTAGTAATTGTCTTGTTCAGCTTTTCTTTTAATGGATATAGGGAAACGTTTGTCAGGAATATAGGAGACTGAACCTGTGTCACTGGATTTCTCTGTGATTATAGTAACCATGAATTAGCTGCATTGTGAGGCAGATCATAAAATGTTCCTTATGTGCCCACTTTTGACTCTCAGAAAAAAGCCCAAACAATATTTCAATTTATTGATAAGAATAGATAATACTTCCAAGTGCTGCCCTTTATATTTCTAGCTTGCTAGCAAGCTGAACTTGAGCTAAAATATAAAGTTGTAATTATAAAATTTTCTTCGTAATTAATTTGTGCTTGGCCGAAATGAAATTGATAATCATCAGGTTTGTGAATGACAGATTTATGAGCCCCTGGAATGTTTTCTTTAAGGCTCTTCATTTTTTTAATTGGTAGGAGAGCTGGGAATGGTGTCCTTTGCTAATCAAGCTAGTATTCATTAACTGGCTGATTACACTTTAAATTTATGTTCTCAAATTTAATGGTATCTAGGTTAATACTTTGGTATTCTAGTGCTAGCTTAGTTTGTAGTGTGATGTGTGGCAATGGTGAAGATCGATTAGGAAATTACTGTTTTTTCTGCTTCATGCCTGAAGTTGCAATTTAACAAAGCATAGATTGACACCACCTGTTTTTGGGAAGGGTGTTGTGCCATTTGAGCACCAGGTGCTCTGTGACTAAAAGCAAATTTTAGGAAGTTCACTTTCTAAGGACACCAGTGGCATGCATGCATAAATACCTGAAGCTGAGTCTTGGAAAAGGAAAGGACTTGTGCTTGGAGTTCTTGTTCCATTCTGGGAGACTTAGAAACAGTAAAACTGAGTAGTTGCACGTGTATAGCAGTATAATGTGTGCATGCATCTTTATCTCCTCATTAAAACAGAGCAGGGATATCAAATTTATTTTGAGGTTTTTGGACTACCTCACTGACTGTGTTTGTTTGACCAAGCCCTGCATATTAAATTATTAATATTTTAATCTAAATTTATGTGTCTTTGTGTTTACAGGACAGTTCTGTGATTAAAAGTCAATGAATAAACTGCAGGTAGGAAGCAAGAAAACTAGAAATAATGCAGCTTGTCCTCAGCACTAGCTTCTTTCCCTTCCTCTCTTTTTCTCAGTCTTTATTTTTCCTCAGTCTCAAGAATTTATAATGAATTGTTGAATTGTTTCAAGCTATGCTACCTGACCCATGTCACTGAAAAGGGACGATCCTTTTCCTGGTGTTCTTTGCTTGTGCAAAGCAAAGTCTGACATAGTGATAAGCAGCTTACTAAACTGGCTACAAATGAACAAGGTAAAACGAGTGAATTGTTTTCTGCAAGGTGAGTTCAATCAATTCCATGTGGAAGGTCAGACAATCACCAGGTGAGACCCTCAGAAAAATTCTATATTTTGTCTTGCCTTTTTAAAAAAATATTTTGAGCAACACAGTTTTTTATCTGGTGAAGATCACAGAGTTCGGTCAGAAGTTAGAGAAGCCTGTTTATCTTCCCAATCTTGATTATAATGATAAAAGTTGTATTTAATTGTATCTGTTTTTTTAATGATTACTGGAATGTGTTTCTGCAGGTGCTATTTTAGGATGAAATTATTAAACATACAAACTATAGTATTCTTATTTAAGTAATTAAAAAAGCCAAAAATAACAGTATAAAAGAAATTTTTCCAGCTTCTGCGAACCAACCAAAATTGGTATACGTGGTTCACGATGCTCTGGATGCAGAGATACAGGCATGACCTAACTGAAAGCTGGAGTCTGACTTTATACTACAAATAGCATATTTCTTTGCATTGCCTCTTCCGTCAATTTGATGTGAAAATGGTGAAATCAATAATGCCAACAGAAGGTTATTTTTCATGTTCCAGTCTTTGGGGAAGCCAATTTTATTTTTGAATGCATTCTGGAGTCATTTCCCAGCCTTAGTTAGGGGCTAGGATTATCCTGGTTTCTTCTTCCTCTTTCTGTCTGTTAGATGAAAACATGAAGGCAATGTGAACTTGGTGTGAAGGCAAGGAGCAAAGTGTTTGTGGGGCTGCTGAACGTTTGCCTAGTCTATAAGATACTTGAGCCTGTAAGAAGTAAATTATTTTACAGCTNAAAATTGTGGTTTTGGTCACACTGTCCACAGTCTTATCTAAATCTTTAGTCATGGCCCATTAACCTAATTTTTGTGAGGGTTCACCAGGATCACTTTTACCCCAACAATGTTAAATTTTTTGCTAGGGACATGCATGAAAATCTAGAATGACTGTCACTATATCTGTACAAAATTGATATGGTCAAATTACTAATAAAGATGTAGACAGCTTGTGAAGTTTGGAATAAATCCCCCTTGAAATAAAGTGTAATATTGAAAAAAATGGTTTTGTTGATGAAATTGAGCTGATTTGTTTTGGAAGAACAAATAAAAAAGGCATCCTTGCCTTTCCCTCTTCGTGTTCTCCCCCCAGTATTGCTGGCCTGTCTGTAAAACAGTTTCTGGACTCCTTTAACAGCTCTCTGCAAAAAAACTCTGCTCTGTCCTTGGCTTGGTTTGATGGAGTTCTTTTTGTAAGATATCCTAGGAGAAATAATGTAATTGTAAACACTTGCTATACAATGTGTTGTACTGTTTTTATTTGATCAGTCTATTTACAAGGTCAGTGAGGGTTTGGAATGACACAGTCAACTGGCTCCCTTAAGGAAATTCTACGAAGAATGCATAAAACTGTTACTTTTGAAAAGGGAAGCTGCTATTTTGGTACTAAAGGAAAAGTTAGGTATCTGGTAGGTGAAAGGCAGGCTTGCAGGCTGATGCAGTGACTTAGATTTATACTTACTTACATAAGAAATAGATCATGTGGAAGGAATAATGGAGTTTTGGTACCACTGTGTGAAATTTGTATATAGTTTCAGTGTGTCATGTTTGAAAAGCAGGAATTTTTCAAAGTCTAACAAGAATAATACTATTAATGAGAGTATTTTATAGAAAGTCTTATTTCATTTACAGAAACACATTTAATTGTTTTGCTACTGCTGCTTTGTTAAAGAAGAATGCGTTCTTTACAGGCAGCTGAGCTTTACATTTTTACATGCAGAAATAAAATGTGGTTGTGTATTTCCATTCTCTTCAAAGCTACATTCTTCTGCTTTGCTGGCATCTTTATTATTATTTTTTAAAGCTGGTTTTCCTGAGAGAATAGTACAGATTACATCAAGATGCAGACAGGGTAACCATAAGCCTTCTCAACATTGCTGCCTTGGCTATTTCTTATGCATATATCAAATCACTGTTTTTCACTAAGCTACTCCTCCAAGTTTCAAATTAAAAGTCCTTCCTATGACTTCCAAGAAAAGTGTTTTGCTTTGTTTTCTTGGGTTTTTCAATTGAGAACGAAAAAAGTTTTGTTTAAATGCCCATTTAACTGCGTATCAGTGTGGTCAACAATTAGATAATCTGCCCCATTCAGAGAAGAAAACTGCTTAAGCACATCCCTTCCCATGGAGTGGAGAGAGTTTGGGTGACTTTATCTTGCGTTTGGAGTCTGCACATCTATTGCATGTAATGGCCTGGGCTTGGTTCCTGGCTAGTCTCCAAAAACTACCTTGACTGCAACCTTATATCAGCTCACTGTAGGTATTGGAGCACACATCCAGTTTACAGAGAGGAGTGTCCCACAGTGTGTGATGCTTTGGCGACACTTCTGTCTGTCTACATTTTGAGAAGGTTGTTCTACCTTCCTTAACACTATAATTCCATTCAGTCAGGGACTACTCCCATTATACTTCATCAAAAGCATGTTATGCAAATGTGTGCAGTTTTGGGTGCCACAATATAAGAAAGATATAAAGTTATGAGAGAGTGTCCAAAGGAGGGCCATGAGGATGGTGAAAGGCCTTGAGGGGAAGCTGTCTGAGGGGTGGCTGAGGTCACTTGGGCTGTTCAGCCTGGAGGAAATTGAGGGGAGACCTCACTGCAGTCACAACTTCTTGTGAGGGGAACAGGAGGCACTGAGCTCTTCTCTGTGGTGACCAGTGACAGAATCCAAGGCAGTGGCCTTGAAGCTGTAACAGGAGGTTTGGGTAGGATACTAGAAACAGGTTCTTTGCCCAGAGGGTGGTTGGGCACAGGAACAGGCTCCCCAGGGAAGAGGTCACAGCACCAAGGCTGACAGAGCTCAGGAAGCGTTTGGACAGTGCTCTCGGGCACATGGTGCCTCCTGGAGTGTCCTGCACAGGGCTAGGAGGTGGACTCCACGATCCTGATGGGGCCCTTCCAGCTCAGCATATCCTGTGATGTGTATTTATGTATGTGCAGTATTTAAATTTTTTTATTAGGAAACGTAATGTGATTTTAAAATACTTTAGGTTGCTAAATTAGAGCATTGCAGCTTTACTTATTTGTTTCAGAAGAACTGCAAAAGCACTAACACTTAGAGGACAATAAATATACTATTGTTCAAAAGCACTAACACTTAGAGGACAATAAATATACCATTGTTCTTGCTCCTTAGAAAAAGGAAAGTTAAATTCATGAATATAAGATTAGATACAGTTTTGTTAAATCTGTATTTAAAAATAAGCTGAAACTTTTTTTTAAAACAAATCTGACAGAGTTGTTTAAGTCCTTACTAACTGCTGTTTATTTCTCTTGATTTATTTTAATGCATATCTAGAGACAAGCAAGGATTGTATTTTATTTTAGAGAGGTTGTTTTTTAAAAAGTGTGTTTTACAGTTCTTGCTAATGCTTAATTTTATTGTAGTTTAAAATCTGCCCTTCTGCTTCAGAGGGAAGGTTGTTTAACACTATTGACCACTAGTGTTTTGCTTGTTTCTGCTTAATTAATTATTAGGAGTCACTTGCTGAATATGTAATTCCTTTTCTTTTTTCAACTAAATTGATGATAGTACAGGTTAAGTAACATTTTAGCTCATGCTAATAAAATAAAATAGCCTTATCCTAAAGTATTTCAACAGCTTTAAAACAAATTCTGAATTTTAGATTGGTGAAGACCTGAAAAATGAATTGGCTAATGAGCTGAGTGCATCAACCCCTGGCTTCAGTCTGCCTAAAGTAAAAGAACAAATGTTCTATAAGGTAAGTAAAAATTGCTGAGTCCCACAGATCTGCATTCATTCTCTCAGTTAAATGCAAAGTTACTAATTTTAAGTTAACTTAATAGTCACAGTAAATTAAAGTATCTGAAAGACTAATGACAGTTCCTCTACTTCTTGTGAATATAAGGGTGGAGGGAGGGACTGGGAAAATGAAGGAAGCTTCAAACTACTACTAATGTCTTCTGTCTTCTGTCCTCTTCTGCCATCCCTTACTTTTGCCACAAAAATTATCTTAAGTTTTAATGTTTCCCAGACAAATGGCTTAATTTATCTGGCTGTCAGATTGTTCTCAAACATCTATTGCTGAAATTAGGTTTGGTCTGATTATGTTAGTCAGAAATTTGTTTTGCAAGAGAGCAAGGGGAGAGGAAAAAATTTGTAATGTGGCCCACTGGTTCTTTGGGGTAAAGTTGTTTGGGTTCCAGATCTGTTTGCAAAATCCTTTGTATGTATCTTACATGAATCAAATATTTCAAGATGTCTGAAACAGAAATCCATTTTCAAATATCAAATCAGTAAGTGATGCAAAGGTACATAATTGGGTCAATACTTGTAGACACAAACTTTGAAGTAGCTTATTTTGTCTAGTTGCATTACTTTCTGTAAGCAAGCAATATTTTCCCACCAAAATAATGATTAGCTTTTCCTAAGTCAACATTTAATTTCGTAGTCTTTGAGTTTTGTCTGGAGACAGTGGTAAAAGACAGAATGACTTAAAGCTTTACTGTTCCATCTTGAATCTTAGGGCTGTAAACGTTGCATTGTTTTGCTACTCCACAGTGTGGGTTTTTCTTCTTTCTCAGGTTGGACTTGCAGATGCTGTGGATTTATTTAGAGCCAGAAGAGTATTTATTAAAGATGGCTTTGCCTATGTGCCATTTAAGGAGATTGATGTGATTGTTTTGAATAACTATAGAACAAAATTGTCTAAAGCACTGGCGGTAAGTCAGATAAAGTCTGATTTTTGCAACTCTTACTGTATTGTTTGGTGACACTCCTGGACAATAGCCTTTTTGGTTTTTAAATTTATATGCTTCCATCTGGAGAATGCCAGAAACCTTACTACAAGTACTGGCAGCACTAAAAAAAGTTCATTGTGAGCTGAGTGTTCATTAATTTCAAATGATGTGCATTCTAAATAAATTTGTGCTAGAGGATTTTAAAAATTGTTTCTCACAGAGATAGTAACATGCCCTTTCATTCAACATGTTACATCTATGCACGAAACTGTTTTTTCTACTCCTGTCTAGCTTTTCTCCCATAACATTTTGCAACCGGAACAAGTGCAATAGTTGTGGGGTTTTTTATCTTTGTTCTGTTACTGAGAACTGAGATTAGCTCATTTGGTTAGAACACGGTGCTAATAATGTCAAGGTCATTAATTCAATCCCTGTACAGGTCACCCACTTGAGTTGGACTTGATGGTCCTTTTGGATCCCTTTTAATTCAAAATATTCTGTGAACAGAAATGAGGATAAACCAGAATATGTCAGGCAAAGGTGTTGTTGTATGAACATTTGAGTTATCATATCTAGTTAGGACATCTCTGCTAAACAGTGTATGTGAGTGTCCTTCTGTAAGTAATTCAGTGATCAGCTGAGGAATTGTTTGTTTTACAATGAGACTCTTCACAAGGCTTAAAAGTGGGTGATCATGTCTAATGCACAAAATTTTAGTCCTAGAAAGTGCAGCATTGAATAACATGAAGGCAGTTTGGATTGCTTTTTAAAAATGTTTTCAAAGCCTTGTAATGTTATGTCACATTAATGCCAAGGTTGACCATGAACATTTAGTAAACAAACAGTGGTAAGTAAAAATTCATTCCTTTAACAAATTAGGAAATTAGCATACTGGAATCTTATAAATTTTGAATATAACGGGAGTCTGTGGAATTATTTAATGTACAGTGAAAATTGTGATAGTCTTAAGTGAACATTTTTATTAGAACTCTTTATTAGAACTGCAACTAGAGATGTCTGTATTTGAGTTGATGGATAATGATCTTGCTGAAAGCTGATAACACTTGTGTGGGATTTAAAAAAAAATAACGTAATCTACAGAAATGTGGCTAAATATGCAGGTTATCTGCATCTATTCAAAATACTTTTGAGAAGCTTTGTGGACTTCTGAAGTCTGTGTCTTGTGTGAATAGCTGAGAAGTCCGAAAACCAGTAAGAACTGCAATGAATAGGCCCTGACTTAGTTTGAGCAGAAGTCTGAGAACACACACACTATCTTACATACTATTCATTTCACCCAGATTACTTTCTTAAAGCCACTAGCTGCTTTATAGGAAAGAAGTACTTCTTTGTGTTATACTTTGTAGTCATGGTTTAGAAATTTGAATGCTCATGACCTAGGAAAACTATCTTCTACAGAACTGCTGTATTTGAAGTTACTACGGTACTTTGGGTTTGCATTAGTCTTTTAATAGATAAACTTTGTTTATTAAGGTTCACCATGTTTTCTAGGTAAGGAATAAAAGATTAGTGATTTCTGTCCTATTCCAAAGCTCCTAGTTGAACTTGGGGGGTTTTGATTACTAATTTAGTTTGAAAAACTGTATTTAGTAAACAGTTTCAGCTAATTTTAGCCAGCACAGTGCACTGCTGAGAGATGCTAGGGATATTATTAATTTGAGTCTTTGGAAATGAAGGCCAAGGTTCCAGCATGTTTTTACAGAGGTCAGTCTAATGTTAACTCTCTAATACCAGAGGCTTAACTCAAGTGTGATACTTGGTAGTTGGATACTTAGTGTAGTTTTTCACTGGAACGAAACTATAAACATCAATTACATTGCAGTAAAACTCTAAGAATACACTTTAAAAGACAGGATTGTGTATATATAAATCCAGAGGATAATCTTAACAGTTTTCCTCAGTCATACCTGGATTGAAGAGGCAGAAGTTATGACACAATAGCACAGTTCAAGTATTGTTTGTGAAAAATAGGCATTGAAACACTATTTTATCTAGGCCCAAGTTCTGCAAGTACAGCTGGTTTAGCTGTGCTTTTGTAGGACATGAATACTTTTTTGTGTCTGTTGTAAAGGACAAATCAGCCAAGAGAAATGTGTTTCATTTCAGGCACTCTGGTGATACAGATGTCTTCATGAATTCGCACAGTAGTTGTGCATCATGACCAGAACTTAATTAAGAATAAAGCCTTGAACATCATCACCTGTTTTTTTATTTAATTTGTCTCTTAATAAATGTATTTGATAACATTACCAAATACATGTTGTTCTGGGAGTATGTTTTAGTGGTTTTGCAGCATCTGGGTGCTTACACTTTGTTCTCAGCACTTTCTAGTGGGCAATCCTTGTACTAGAATTTGAGAAGTAAAGACTGTAAAGGTGTGATAATCTGAATTAGGCTTGAATGCTATTTCTAAAGAAGGGGTTTGTAAAATTAGGTTAAAAAAAACTGTGTATTTTGTTAGATATTTTGACTTCACTGGGTTAAAAATTGTCTGGATGGCCGGGTCCCAGCTGTGGTGGTGAATGGGGCCACATCCAGCTTGTGTCTGGTCACTAGTGGTGTTGCCCAGGGCTCAGTATTGGGCCCAGTCCTGTTTAACATCTTTACTGATGATCTAGATGAGGGAATTGAGTGTGCTCTTAGTAAATTCATGAATGGCACCAAGTTGGGTTGGAGTGTGATCTGCTGGAGTGTAGGAAGGCTCTGCACGTTTGGATCTGGATCTGGACAGGCTGGATAGATGGGTGGAGATGCGTGGTATGAGGTTCAGCAAAGCCAAGTGCCGGGTCCTACACCTGGGTCATGGCCCCCCCAGGCAGTGCCACAGGCTGGGGCAGAGTAGCTGGAAAGCTGCCCACCAGAAAAGCCCTGGGGGTGCTGGTTGACAGCCGGCGGAGCATGATCCAGTGTTGACACCCACGTGGCCAAGAAGGCCAATGGCATCCTGGCCTGTGTCAGCAATAGTGTGGCCAGCAGGGCCAGGGCAGTGATTGTCCCTCTGTACTCAGCACTGGTGAGGCCACACCTCAAGTCCTGTGTGCAGTTCTGGGCCCCTCAATTCAAGAAATACATTGAGGTGCAGAAGTGTGCCCAGAGAAGGACAACAAAGCTAGTGAAGGGTCTGCAGCACAAGTCCTGTGAGGAATGCCTGAGGGAGCTGGGGTTGTTCAACCTGAAGAAACTGAAGCTCAGGGCAAACCTCAGTGTTCTCTACAGCTTCCTGAAAGGAGGTTGTAGCAAGGTTGGTCTCTGCTTCCAGGTAATTAGTGACAAGACAAGAAGACATAGCCTCACGCTGCACCAGGGGAGGTTCAGGTTGGATAGCAGGAGGAATTTCTTCACAGATGCAGTGATTAGATACTGGAGTGGGCTACTCAATGAGGTTGTGGAGGTTGTTCCTGGAGGTGTTTAAGGACAGACTGAACATGGCACTTCGTGCTGTGGTCTATTTGACAAGGTGGTGTTTGGGCATAGGTTTAGACTTGATTGTCTCACAGGTCTTTTGTAACCTAATTGATTCTATGATCTTGTGACTTTGGGCAATACTTCTGGTTTTGACAGTCTGCTGTGTACTTTTAATGGACAAAATACCCTGATTATAGATATTGGAGAGATGGTTTTTCAAGCAGTGTAGTTTCTTACGGCTCTCATTAGTGACACAATTTTTCAAATGTTAAAGCACCATTGTTTTCCAGTATGGGTTCTTTGTGCAGAATTAGTGATTATTTGTACTTGATCCATGTTTTGCTTCGTGGAGCTTATTTGGTGCTACTCTAAGTGGTCACATGCACAGGTTTTTGGAAGGAGTTATGCCTGTGCAGGAGGGATATGATGATGAAGGCCTGCCTTGTCTTTTGCAAGGTGCTCTGAAATTGTACACCTTGTGGGAATGTGCTTGTGCTAAAGATGCTCTTCCTGGGTCTCTAAAACATTGAATAATTTGGGTCATTGCCTAGCCTGGTTACATTCCTCACTACATTGCAGATGTACGTGACCATCCTGCATGTTAGAGTGATTCTAGCTGGGGTTGTAAGGGAGGAACAGAATGAGTGATTTGATGTGTTGACGCTGAGCTTTGAAAGAACAGTAAATAATTTATAGCACTGATTGTGTGGAATGGATTTGTAGAAAGCTCT
>VZTR01024754.1:0-11256 GCA_013400775.1 Chaetops frenatus | reverse complement strand
TGGAACACTTTGTATTTGTTTATATTATGTGATCTGTGGTCAAGTAAAAGTGAAATTTTCGGTAGAGCTTTTAAAACTCTTCAGAAAATTGAGTATGTAGAAATTTCTATTTTTTCTCCCGTGTGCTAGCATTCGGGGGTATCTGGGTTTTACAGGAAAAGTGATAACTGCAGGCAAATTCTATATTCTCCTGCTCATAATAATAAAAGGAACATTTAAGTGGAAATGCTTTCTTTAAAAGCCAGACCTTGCTCTGACAATTGTTGACTTGTAAGAGAAAGTGTTTGCTTGTACAGTTTCTAGGAGCTACAGATAGATGATCTGCAGTGATTTAGCAGAACATAGTTTTTTTGTTCCCTGAAAGTTGTATTGTCACATTCAGATGGATTAAGCTGAAAGTTTCCTGGGAAGCCTGTAGATTCTGGCCTAATGGCCTCTTTTAATATTGCCAGTAACTTACAGTATAATTGCATGATAAATTACCCCAGCCAGAGGAATGACTGCAGTCTTTGGATGAAGAGTTCAAAGCTAGCCTTGGCAGCCATCCCCATTCAGCAAAGGCAGTAGGCAAGTATCAGGGTGCTTCCTGGTGTGGTCCTGGGAGCTGATACAAAAAAATAAATTTTTTGTATTCCTTCCCACTAGTTGAAGATCATAAGAAATGTTGGCTCATCCTTGTGCTTTAAAGAGATCTTTCTCTGTATGAAGGACTTACTTGGACTACTTGCAGAACATCTGATAGCCTTCCACGGAGAGGAACCAAACTTGAAATATATTTTGGGACTGTCTGTTGTTATAACAATTTTTTTTTTCTATATCAACTCAAACTAAAAGCAATTTTAGAAATTAAGCTGATGTAAAATAAGTTCTAGGTTCTAAAAAAGCTGACCTTCTACACTATAAATGCACAATGATATAATTTGGAAATAAAAATTCAACAGCTTTGAACAGTGTAATATTTGAAACTGAAAGAAAGTATATTAAATAAAAGGAAAACAGTAGTAAAAGTGCAAGCTATTTACATGTATCCTTCTTTACCTAATGTCATGTCTGCTGTGTTTAAAGTACTGTGGTGATTTCAGAAGTTTGGCAGATTCCTGGGAGATTAAAATATTGAATAGGTAATAAAATTTTGTGACACAACTGGTACTTTTCGTGGCCATCTGTTTTTGCCTTTAGTCATCATGTCTTTATCCGGTTCAGGATTTCAATACCTAATTATATTATATTGACATTCTAAGTGATCTGCCATCTCAAAGACACTTTGAAAGGTAATAAATAACATTGTATCCATATTTAGTGGAAGTGTCAGCAGTTTTTTGGTAGCAGCTATATGAGATAGTTAATTGTGTATTCAGGAAGGGCATTCTGCAAACAGTCTTCATACGTAAAAGCCACAGACTTCCACAATCTATGGCACTTCCCATAAACACCAAGATTGTGGTTATAGTGGTCACATTGGTGTTTTTTTAGATTTTTGATTTTTTAAATTTTTTGAGGTTAATGAAAAATATTAGGCTGATCCAAAAGTCTCTTTGTATTTTAATTAGTATGCTGTAATTTTTTTTCAGTTAACAAAGCATGAATGAAAATCTCTCCTGGATTTCTAGTGAGAGAAATATCTTCATCTACCAGCCAGGAATGTTCCAAGGCTTAGGCTGTACTGAATAGCTCTGTCTAGCAGTAGTAGTGTGGGAAATAGTAGCTTTTCCATAATTGAGGAAGCTTCTTAGCTGACAGTCCTTGGGGAATTGTGAGAGGAGGATTTCAGTCTTGACCTGTCTCTTCCACTCAAAAAATACTTTCTGTTGGAGGAAACACAAATTCTGATGAGCTGTGATCATCTAAAGCATATGTCTAGCCACAGCCTTTAAAGAGGCTGCTGGATCATGCCAAGTTTGCTCTTCAAGGCAAGTGGTTCTAGAGAAGGGGATTACTGCCTCAGTTCAAACTTGACAAGTCTGATCTTTTAGTGGCCTGAGGTTGTAACATTAATTTTGTAACTGGAAAATAATTAACTTTATAGCTATGTTGAATCATTTTGTCACCGTACTGGTCTGAATATTGATGTTCTATGTATGACTGCAGTTCTCTCATCACCTTAAGTAGGGTATACCCGATGCTCCAGCTGAATTTGCAAATTTATTTTTTAAATTGTATTTAAAATGTCAGTTTTAAAGTGATTGGATTTCTCTGATTGTAACTTAAAATTTGATGTGCCTCTAGGAAGCAAAAAACCCCACAAATTAATTTTGATTGATCACAGTGTTCTGAATTGGCAGGTTTCTGATAGGATCTGATGGGAAGCCATGTCCCCTAAACTGTTATGGCTGGACTGATTTCTCTGTTGCTTCATTAGTTGTTGTTACTTCTTCTTTTTTGCTACCCTTGCCCATCTGCAATAGAAACAGTCAAGTTTAATTTTCAAAGATTTTTTTTTTTGGGCTTGAAACTGTATCCTCTTAAGGGGCTGTTATCTAGGTTTGCAGTAGAACAAACATATCTTAAAAAAAAAAAAAAAAGAAANAAAAAACAGAACAAAAACCAAAACCAAACCCAAACCAAACAAAACCAAACAAAACAAACAACAACAAAAAAAACAACAACAACAAAAAACCAACCAAACAAACAAAAAACCAAAAACAAACAAACAAACAAAACCACAAAACAAAACAAAAAAAACCCCACCACCAAACCAACAGCAACAACAACAACAAAAAAACCACCAAAACCCATCCCTTATAAATAGTCTGCAATCTCAGGTGAATGACTAACCCTTATTTCTATATAGGGTTGAAGTTAAACTTCATCTGAAGAGCAAACAAAATGAAACAGGAAAAATAACTCTGGAGTTGAGATGTGTGTGCAGGACACCATTGAAAAAGGAAACATTTTGGGCATGGCATTAATGCACAATGCCATTATGCTTCCATTGAGGAAGTTGGATGTTGAGGAAGTTTGTTTTATTTTGGTGTTTATTTCAAGTCTTGAATTTGGATTGTTTAGATCCCTATTTGTTTGTCTTGCATTTTAATTAAAATGAAGCTCAACTCTTTATCTTTCTATTTTATCATTAACCAAAACCATAACGGGACTTAAAAATGAGTATAATTGCTTCCCTCACCCCCTAGCTCTACGATTTCTTTCATCATGATTTTGCACTGATTATTGCTCTAAGAAAAGACTAGGTTTTTTCTGGGGCTCTCTCATTTTGACCTTTGTCTGTCACTTGAAACAGTGCTCCCTGGTTTTTTCTGGGGCAAAAGGCAGATGAAGATGGAAAAAGATATTCCATCTTCATCTCCCTTCATTAGGACAGCAAGAAAATTCATTAATTTCCTGTTCATAGACAGGTGATACACTCTAAAGACAGGCTAAGAAATTTTTGCTTGGAACCTCTGACTTTTTGTCATTTATGTAGTGCTAAGTTTGGAGTTCTTGGGTTATTTGTCCTTCCAGACAAGTCTTGTGGAATGTAGACAATGTTTGATGCTGCTGCTATGATGGCAATTTGTATAATCACTTACTGACAGTTAGAGGAGCTATTAATTGTATTGCCATTTTGTACTTCAGCAGAAGTTGCAGCCAGATAAATGATCTCATTCCTTATCAGCTTTTGGAAAAGCACATGAAAAAAGTAATTTTTCATGTTTTTCCTTTATAGGAATTAGTGGCAAGATGGATATTTTTCTCTTTTTTTTCTCAGTTAAATAGAAATCATATGCATTTGTGCACACATAATCTCATTAAATTTCTAATCAAATTACATCAGCCTTTTTCCTCTCCTAAGCAGTCCTGAAAACATGTTGGTTTGTGTAAAATTCAGTTTGCCAAAAGATAAACAATCACTTTGCTTCCATTCTGAGGCCTCAGAAGCAACCACGCAGTATTTTGAAATGTTAGGTAGAGATATCCCATTTGCATTTGGAAACTTGTTGTGAAAGGAATGAAGTTTTGTAGGTTTATTGTGGTAAAATGTTGACAAGGGGGATGTTGTTTTTAGGTACGATCTTAAATTCTTGTCTGCAGATTCCAGTGATATATAATGGTGGTCATGTGAGGGGACATTATTAGAATATGCATGTATTTCTAATAAGTCTGGATTCCAAAGGTTAATGGCACATTATTGTGTATCATATGCTGATGTGTTCAGAAACTGCATTTCAACAGCTGTACTAAAAGATTATTACAGCTTGAAATTTCATTAGAACTAGTGGAATTAAAATTCTTGCGGCCTCAACTGAGTCCCACAGTGCTATTCTGCAGTAAATGCACCCAAACAGAATGGTTTTGTCACAAAAATGTTTTATGCCTATTTCACACACAGAAAACTGAGGGAAAGGGGTGCTAAGACTTCAAATGGTCAAAAATGCACAGTTAGGTTGGGTTTTTTTAAAATTTAGATTGGTTTTTCACTACTCTTTGGTTTTATTTTTTTAATTTTAAAACATGGATCCAGATGAGTTAATTTGAAATCCTGGCCTTTCCTTATTTTATCAAATCAGGCCCTAAATGCCTCACATGACCCTGGAAATGTAGAATAAACAGACTTGTGGATAGTTGTGAAAAATTGGGGGTTGTTGGCTTTGCTGCATTTAGAAACTTGATGGTGGAAGCAAGGATCTGATTCCGTAGGTGCTGTTCAGTAACTTCACTGATCTCAGTCACTTTACATCTTCCAGTTTCTACTCATCAAGGGTATGTATAGCTAGCAGGATGGGTCACTGGGCAGTACTTACCTCAGCTAGGGGAAAATGTGTGGTTATCAAGTTCTAATCTCTCTTAACAATGTTTGAATTTTTTACCTCAGTGAATTCTGATGATACTATTGTTTTTTTTCACCAAGGAACAAGCTATAGACTTGCTTGAGTTAAAGAAAGTCCACAGGTGGTTGCTAAGACTGAGGAAAATTGGTTTTGTTCCAGAGCAGAGAGTCTAGCAGTTTTAGGCTTTTCTTTCCATGTTCCATAAAACTTTGCAGCTTTAGCCTCCGTCTAATTTCTTAATGTCCTCATTTACTGTGTCTGCATGCATATTCCTCTGTTTTTATTCTTGCCTTCTCTCCCTCTTTTTTCTCCTTTCACTTGGGGTCCTGTGGCCTTTTTTTCTGGCTTTCCCCTTAGTTTCTTGTCTTGCAAACAATTTCTTTTTCATTTTCCACACAGCTTGAGCAACTGCCAAGTAAGTGCATAATTGAGAGTTAGGGAAGGGATTGAAAGCCCATTAAGAACTGCAGACAAAATCTTGGACGTGGTGGGAATAGTGAGTGCCAGTGAAGTCCTACTCTGCTCAGCTGCCTGCAGCATTGTAGGCACATTTGGGATATGAGGAAGTAGGGTTTGTTTTGCACATAAGGGAAAAAAAAAAGAAAATGTAGATGCCAAATGCCAACATGTCTTCTATGAAGCTCTGTGAAGAAGGCTTTTCAGTGGCTTGTTATTTTCCCATGTTTAGATGCCTTTCCATAAGAAGGACAGAGGATGTATCCAAGAAACAGAGAGAAAGATTCTCTTACCTCATAACTCGGAGGAGCTAAAATTGTGAAGTGAATGGTGTCAGTTTGGGAGCTCTACCTTAGAGTGTTCAGCTTTGACACCATTGTCCAACTTTGCCAACTTATTTCAGCTTCAAATTTTTAAGAGTCCATTTTTTAAAGAGTTCCATTTGAGTTATGGGAATGACCAGCCCAGACTCTTTTAAAAAATTAGCAAGCGGTAAGCACTTTAAGAAATTTCTATCTAGGGAAGAATTCAGCAACCAGAATAATACATAGAACTGAACTAACAGCTCAGCCTATAATCTGTTTTATCCTGTGCATTACCAAAAACTTAGAAAACAAAAATGAAAAGCCTGTATTGACTACAAATAACTACAGTTGCAGTAATTCCAGAAGGAAAATGTTAAAAAAAACTTCTCTCTTTTCTTTTCTAATACTGTTGAGATCTTTAGGATATTCCTATGCATGGTAAGTGGCTTTGACTAACAGTCTTTTTCACTGATTGGTCTTTTGTTTGTGATTGAAGCTGGGCTCTGCTCTTTCTCAAACTCTTCTTAAGGAACATCATGATCTCAGAGGTGTCATTCTTCCTCTGTTTCTGTGACAAGTGGAGAGTGGTTTGAGATCACAGGCATTCCTGTGAAGCCTCAGTCTACCCCTTTGTTTTGGCTCAGCATTATAAAACTGAAGTGAACTCAGAGGAAGTTAGGGATTCTCACAATGACCCCAAATCAGACCATAATGGACACCAGTCTGTATGGAAGGATACTTTAATATTTCACACCTCCATAATGATGTTACTGTAAAACTGTTCTCTGCCTGGTATGGCTCANAGCAGGTGAATGTGAAACCGCTACACAGGGATTATTTAATAAAAGAAAAATCAGTTCTTTAAGCCTGAAGGCGATTCTGGTTCGGTACATGACACTGGACACTCTATGGCATGCTGGTATCAGTGGCAATGTTTTTGGCAATTTAACCACTTTCTTTGACCCTTACTTTGATGCCTTTTATGTTAGCAATACTCTCAAGCATTCAGTAAAAGGAAAGTATCAAACATGAAGAGAGAGAGGTTACCAAATAAAAGCCAGCCAATGAAGGTTAAGTAGGGACACAACTTTTTACTTCACATGTGCAACAAGAATCTTGAACATCAGCACCAAAAAAAAGANTGACTACAAATAACTACAGTTGCAGTAATTCCAGAAGGAAAATGTTAAAAAAAACTTCTCTCTTTTCTTTTCTAATACTGTTGAGATCTTTAGGATATTCCTATGCATGGTAAGTGGCTTTGACTAACAGTCTTTTTCACTGATTGGTCTTTTGTTTGTGATTGAAGCTGGGCTCTTCTCTTTCTCAAACTCTTCTTAAGGAACATCATGATCTCAGAGGTGTCATTCTTCCTCTGTTTCTGTGACAAGTGGAGAGTGGTTTGAGATCACAGGCATTCCTGTGAAGCCTCAGTCTACCCCTTTGTTTTGGCTCAGCATTATAAAACTGAAGTGAACTCAGAGGAAGTTAGGGATTCTCACAATGACCCCAAATCAGACCATAATGGACACCAGTCTGTATGGAAGGATACTTTAATATTTCACACCTCCATAATGATGTTACTGTAAAACTGTTCTCTGCCTGGTATGGCTCNAAAAAAAAAAAAAAAAAGGCGAATCTTCCTCTGGTAGAGCAGTAAGATCATCTTGGCCAAGCAAGATCAAGAACCTCTCCAATGCATGCCAAGAAGATCTGTAGCAAATTATACCTTCACTTGGAGTTATCAGCCAGGAAGTGAGTGTTCAAAATAAAAAAAAATCCACAACTGTTCGTGCTAATTTCAAATGTGTACGTAATTTGTAGTTCTGAGGAGTCCTTTCTGTCATGGTAGATTGGCTTCTTTATCTGCTAATTAGGGTGCTTCAGTTCCTCTGCATAGACACCGAGAGTTACATCTGTAGTAAAGAAAACAGCTCATTATTAATCTAGTGATGAGGATGTAAAAGCTGAATCAATCCACTTTGAATCAAACCTGTTGACTTTCATATGTGTCTAAATGAGCAGTTTAATCATTAAAGTAAAACTTATTCTGATTCAAAATCTTTGCACTTACAGACAAGGCTCTCTTAGTTCACAGAGCTTATTCAGAGCAGGAAGATGAGAAAAATGCATTCTAAGAGTCCTAAATGGTCAATCAAACACATGCATTTATTTAGGCTGAATTCTCTGTATATTGAATACTCAGTGTGATCAGGGTGTAGTCTGAATTATCATTTCTTATTTCAAAGAGAGTTGACAAGCTGTGGTGGTGAAGTAGTAAATGTCATTTTCAGATCCATGCCCCAGTCTGCCACTGAAATTCTCCTGTTCCTTTTTTGTAGCCAGCTCTAAGCTTCTTTCCAAAAGTGTGCTGTGAATATCACATTCAGTGTCTCCACAGAGATAATCAACTAACTCCCATATGCAGAGAATTTTGTTGCAGTTTGTGTTTGGGAGTTTGTATTCCCTTAAGAAAAAAAAATAGTAATTGTTTCAAACAAATGCATCTTTTGCTCTTGTCAGAATGTGACTGATTACTATGACTTCCAGCACTTTTGCCACAGTATTCTGCTGGGACCAAGTGCGAGGTTATGATCCAGCTGCAGTCCATAATTAGGGCAGAGCAAGTTAGCAGGCAGTTTATGTGTTGCTGTACTGTGTGCAAACCGGATTCCTGTAATACACCTGGAGAAATTGCAAGAAAGAAAAAAAGAAACATAAACAAAAAGAAAAATGCTGACATAAAACCGTATTCTACACTGAATATGCATAGTGATGTATGAAATTATATTCTGTACTAGAAGGAAGGAGAAGACTGTTGCTCTTACTCTCGGGTGTGTGTGGCTTTCAATATATTTTACTGCATAACAACAGCATGCAGAATTCAGTGCTTAAATATATTCAAGTAGCAGCCTAACCTGAAAGGAATGTGTATCATACACTCAGTTCAAAGTTGTTTTTTGTTGGTCTTTGTAGTATTCATGTAGTACTCATGAATATATGCCATAAAAATTTGGCCACTGGAGAAAACAAGGATTTTGTTGTTTTTCTTTTTTTTTTTTTTCTTTTTTTTCTTTTGTAGTGCTCTGTGTAGAATAAATAACACTAAAAATACCTGGTGAGCTGAGTTGGCTTCTGTTTGCTTGAGAGAGCTCTGCAAGTGTGTATGTGAACATGCTTTGCCTGTGCTTTTTAAATTACAAGTATTTAAGCTTAATCACTTGCTCTTTCAAGTCATTTGCAATCATCTGCTTTTGTTTATTCATGCTTTTAATATTCATGCTTTCTTTATGCATGCTTTAGAAAGATTGATTTCTCTCACATATAGAATTATACGTAAATGATATAATGGTTATTACATAAATCAGAAAAACAGCAACATGTTTGGAGGAAGTATAAAAATGGGGGAGGTAGGTCAGACCGTCTTCATGCTATCTTTGACAAGCAATCCCTTTAATAAGTCATTAGCCAACTTTCCTAGACAGTTTTCCAGCAATGATTGTCATTAACATTATAGGAGAAGGCACTGTGTGGCAAAAAGGAAAATCTAGCCAACAGTGTTACTCAGAGCTGTTTTTAAATGGATGGTTTACAGTCTCCTGTCTCTTGTCAGGTTCTTCAGCCAGTTTTTCTCCCTCTTGGCTAAGACTTCCCTTAGCAACAAATTAGTGGCTGTATTGTTATATGCCTGTTGCTTTTTGGTTGGTTTGTTTCTCAGCAAGTAAAAATGTTTTCTTAGCATTTGTTATGATACAGAAAATGCAAACCTCACTACCAAAAGTGAACCATACAATTCTGGCCTCTTCACTGACTCAGTTTTTCAATCTAGTATATTGTCTTGGTCTAGAAAATTATGTATATACATGTATGCATGTATGTCTCCATATATCTGCATGTAACATCATTTTAAGATCTATGCTGACTAAGTCTTAAACAATGTGTTCTTCAGCTTTTTAAGAAAAAAGAATTTAACAATTGTGCTTGTGGTTTGGGAGGAAGACGTTTCTGTGTGTCTTCATATCACCTGGGTGTGCTGGTTGACTAAAGTGTGCCTCCTAGAAATGTCAAGGCTTTCTACCTGAGCTCTAAACTGGTATCCTTTCTTTCCTTCCCATCTCGTTATCAATACTGAATTTTTGGACTGTATTCTTCAGACCAGCAAGAAATTCGGGTTAACAGAGGAGTTGCTTTGCCACAGTTATACTGTTGTATCCTACAGACTCACAGATGACCGGCACTGGCTTCCTGCCAGTTCCATGGGGTAAAGGGTAAACCGCCCCTTCTCCTTGAACAGCTCTAAATGTCTTAAAAACCCCTTCACAAATTCTGAAATCTTGCTACCATGTTTTTTGCTTTACCTCTTCCACTGTTATTTTAGCAAGTTTTTGTTTTGTCTTTCCATGGGTTACAAATTGTTTACTCACAGGTTGGGATGCTAGTATCTTAATTTTCTTCTTGGAATCTCTTGTTCCTTGTAGTATCAGATCCCAGTAGCTCTCTGATGAAAGCGAGCATAGTCTTGATGCTGAACATGCCATCAGGATATTGTTATAATCATTCTTCAACTCTTGTAGCGTTACTCTGGCTGTCTTCCTCCATAACCAACCCAAGATGGACATTTCCAAGCTGCACTGGTTATACTCTGCAGCACCAATATGAGATAATATTCCACATTTTTGAATAGAGATTGGGTTCTTAGCCCTTGTACCTGGTTCAAACTTCTACTGAAAGCATGAGAGAATGGCATACATGAGCAGCAGTTTACCTCATTCCGCTCATGTCTATGTGAATACTGTCAAGATTACTCAGATAAATGCTAGTACCAAAACAAACACCTATTTATTTTTAGAGAAACCAATAATTTCTGTGGAAGGAGTAGAATTTCTCACAAAAAATGATCGCTTTTCTCTGTGCTGTGGCTGTTGTCGTTTTTAAGAACGTTGCCATCTAATTGATAACAACTTAATTCTGCACACAATAGTTGTCTCACAGTAGGAAATTCCTCTATTTGACTGTGGAAACCACTGGATGAAAGCCTCAGAAGATAATTTAAGTAATTTCTTTGTCTTTGAATCCTTGTAAAACTTGACTTTTAAAGTGGAGCTAGCATTAAAATTGGCATCTTTTTACTAGTCTATCCTTCATGTACATTCTATAATTTAATGGAAAAAAAAAAATCAACAAATGTACTTACATGCTTTCTCCATCTAGTACATCAGTTTGTCTAGGAAGTGGCAAAGGCTGGAATTACTAAGTCTAAAATAAGTCAAATATATTTGATTTGACACTCATTTATTAGTCTCTGTAGGTGAATGTAAAGGAATAATTAAGTGTCCACATCAGTACATTTTTACTTTGCTTATGTGTTTACTTAAAGACTCATCTCAATCCAGAATATTTCAGCTCAGTATAAAATGATTAGTTTTTAGTATTTTTTACACTCTGTATTGCATAAAAGAATTCATTTTTATGGATTGTGGGGTTTGGTGGGTTATTTTCTTCAAAAATAGGCTATTATACTGTTCAATTCAATGATTTATATACGTCCTGTTAAGAATATGAGGTAAAAAAAAAAAGGAGCATAGAAATTTAAAATCTAGCTTTTTTCCTCTTTTGCTGAGTTAACAGAGTGTAATCATCTGATACAGTGACTCTTCAGGGAAGACAGTGTTTTTGAGTCATAAAAAAAAATTCCATTATTTTCCGTAATGGAAAATTCCTAACTCATA
>VZTR01024752.1:28453-39468 GCA_013400775.1 Chaetops frenatus | reverse complement strand
AATTTTGAGAGAAGTCACCTGCCTGTGAATTGAGTGTCTCATTGACTTCCAAACTGTGTGTCTTTGTAGAGCTAAACTCCAAGGGTAAGAGTTATGTGTCCTTGAAAATTTTATTTGGAATTTTCCATTTGAGGACAATAATTTTCAATGACTGGAGACCATGAGAAACCTGTAACTGTTAAGCCTGCAGAAGAGAAGTCTCAAGGAGGGATTTTTTGAATGGGTGTCAATACCTGAAGGGAAGGTGCAAAAAAGATGGAACCAGGCTCTGTCCAGAAGCACCCAGTGACAGGAGAGAGGCAGTGGGCATAAACTGAAACACAGGAGGTTCCCTTTGAACACTGTTCCACTGTGGGGTGACTGAGCACTGCCAAAGGTTGCCCAAGAGTTTGTGCAGTCTTCATCCTTGGAGACTTTTGAAATATCCAGTTTTTAAGCTTTCTGGACCTTGTCCTTGGCAACATGCTGTGGTTCTTAATCTGGAGGCTGGACCAGATGAAATTCAGTGGTCCCTTCCAACTTCTGTCATTTTGTCATCCTGTGATTCTATGATGCTGTTATCACACCTAGATGTCATTTATATTGGAACTTCGTTAACATTGTTATTTTGCTTGTCATTTTGGAGAGCTACAATACTGCTTTTGCCAGTTATTCGTAAATCTGAATCTCATTCTATTACCTGTTTCAGTTTGAAATCACTCATATTTCAATGGTTTTCCATTGATTTAAAGGGAATTTTGGCTCTTTATCTCTAGTAATTCCTGATCCTACATGTAGCTTGATGTTTCTGCAACAATGCAATAATAGAAAACTAAGAGTCAGTAGCACTCCCATTTTTCCCAGCAGGTTTAGTTTGCAAGCCATTAAAACATCATCCTTTGCTCACACATGAAGGACAAATTTATGCTGAAGTTATAAAAGTAAATCTCCTCTCTATCAGATTTATTACATTGTAAGTAGTTTTATTTTGCTATATAAATTTGAGGCTGTCATGGTAGTAAATATAATTTGCCCCCTCCTTTTCTTGGATTTTACATTTTGTTGGCAATGGGTCAGTAGGAAGAGTTCAATGAAGACATGATTCTGCTCTGCTCTGCAGTGGTGCAGCCTCACCTCAAGTCCTGGGGGAAGTTCTGGGTAGCACAGTGTAAAAGAGACGTTAAGAAATTAGAGAGCATCCAAAGGAGGACTAAGAAAGTGGTGAAGGGCCTTGAGGGGAAGTTGTGTGAGGAGCAGAGGAGGTCACTTGGTCTGTTCAGCCTGGAAAAGAGGAGACTGAGGGGAGACCTCACTGCAGTTACAACTTCCTCATGAGGGGAAGAGCAGGGCCAGGCAGTGATCTCTTCTCTGTGGTGACAGTGACAGGACTTGAGGGAATGGCCTGAAGCTGACTCAGGGGAGGTTTAAGTTAGATGTCAGGAGAAGGTTCATCATCCAGAGGGTAGCTGGGCATTGGAACAGGCTCTCCAGAGAAGTGGTCACACCAATCTTACAGAGTTCAAGAAGTGTTTGGACAATATTTCTGGGCACATGGTACAATTCTTGGGGATGATCCTGTGCAGGGCCAGGAGCCGGACTTTGTGGGTCCCTTCCAACTCATCATTTTCTGTGGTTCCTAGTTCCAGAGTGGTCTGTATTTTCCCACATTGGGCTAATTTAGATTGGATCACAGCTGGAATTGTGGGCATTGAGGATGATGAGGGACTCAGCAAAGCAAAAACTAGCTGGTAGGGTTAAATTCCCCACTAGTTTACCCTGGAGAAAGAGACAAAAATGGGGCAGACCAGCAGAACCAAAATTACAACAGATTAAAAAATTGACTGCTAAGAGTGTAGGTAGCAAGGCAGAAATGTTGTTAGACATTGTTGTTTGTGCTGTTCAATCCTGGGTGCAATGGTTTCACATGATGCTTTTACACACAAAGGACTGCATTTGGTGTTTTAATCCCACACAACAGCAAGATGTATCTGTTCATTCCTTGCAATAGTGGAATCACTATGCTATGTACTTCCTAATTCTCTGCCTTGACTGCTATCAAAAGGAAATATCTGAGTCACATAGAGCATAATAAAGAGAGGAAAAACTCAGATGACCTACTTCATACCCACTGCCTTCAGGCAGTAGTATTTCTGTGCCTGGAAACCTTGAAGGCAGTCATCCCACAGCAACCCTGAGTTAAGAAAGTGGTGAGGTATTTTGAGGGTTAAACAGTGTGATCAGGAAGAGGGCTACACAGTCTGAAAAGAGGTGTGGGATGTAGGGTTTCTGGATTTTGGCTGATGGTCCTGGGGAGCTCTGCTGAAGGGTAACATTTACAGGACTTTAGTAAAGGGAAGGAAAATAATATTTTAGCACAGACACTTGCCGTGAAAATAAACCAACACACACGTACACAGACTGAGGAGCAGATCCAGAGATCTATTTACTATGGAGGGTTACCTTTGCATCACACTGTAATTCACCCTGGAGCTCTGAGGGAAATGTAAATGAGCAGCAGTCATGACCATAGCTGCCCTCTGAGCCAGAGGCAGGGAGCAGAGTGCAAACTGTCCTGTGTTTCCACGGTCATTTCAACTGAGAGGGTTTAAATATGCTTTTGGCTCTTGCACCAAAGGAGGATGGCAGAGAAAAGGAGTCTCCCATGGTCTCTGCTCTTCCCCTCTGCATCTATGTCTGTCCATCATGAGGAGTGGATAGCAAGAGAGACTGCAGGAGAGGATGCAGGAGAGGAACAGAGCAGACTGTCTGCTCTTGATCCCATAAATAATACACAGATATGCATAGTTTCAGCTAATAACCCCTAAGTGTGATTAGGTTGAGGAACAGGGCAGGAAAGTGGGTGTTGATGCCTTGTAGTGCTGCAAAAAAACCCATGTTTCCTGGTGATCCTGCTAGAAATTCCTGGCCTTGGCTTCAGCAGAAACAGGATCTCACTTTAGAAGAAGAATATCTTCCTTCAAGAAGGATAAAGTTTCATGCTCCACCTCTTGGTAAAAGGTCATACACCTGCTCTTCCCATTTCTTCACAGGACTGTGAGGAGGAAAAACAAGGTAATTAAAGTTGTCATCATTGCTTTTGCTCAAATACAGTAGATGGGAAAAAGCCTCATAGATTCAAAAGCATTTTTCTGCTTGCTTTAAAAGTAAATATTGTCATATTAACCTTTAATAAATTGCACCTATTCTGAGGGAAACTGAGGGAAAGATAGCTGTAGAATATCCCTGCATAAGTGTATTTCATCTGCTCTTTTTATAGGATGAAGAACAGCAATGGAAAGATGATCATCCTTCATTGGCAGCTCCATAACCTACTTTTTTGGAGCAGCTTCTTCAAGTGACTAGGACTATCACTAGTACTATCAAGTTGAAACTCATGTGAAGGACCTGGTTTCTTTCCCTCTCTCTGCCCCCATCTCTTCCTATTCCCCTCCCCTTTCCCCTTCCCCTTTCTCTCTCCCTTCCCCTTTTCTCACCCTCCCTCCTCCTCTCCCCACTCTTCTCCCTTCCCTCCCTCTATTTCCTTCCCTTTTACTCTTTATCTTCTGCCTCCTCACCCCTTGATCTCTGTCCTATCTTTTCTCATAAGAAAACATGTAGGCTGGTGAGAATCCTCCTGAAGGGCTAATTCAAGGCTAAAAGATTATATTTATCTGGTCACAAGAGATCTTCTTTCATTCAATTTGAAATAATAAAACATAATTTATACACCATAAATAATGTTAGCTTTCAAAAATCTATGAGAGAATGGCAGTGCATCTTTGCTGAGCACAATCTAAAACCACTTGTGTGAGCTGATCAAATTAAATAAAGCTCCTGTGCTGTCAAAGTTCAAAATCTACTGGTGTGCCAACATTCATTCTTCTGCTCCATATTTAGCTTTCCAGACAGACAAGGTCAGCTGTATCTGATTGATCCAGCTTTTGTCTTATAGCAATACCAGATGGTTGTTTCTCTAAGAAAGAGGGTGTTTTCCCCTATTTTCCTCCCACAGCAGAGCAGCTGCTTTGGTCTCTTTCCACCAGATGGCAAGCTTTAACCAAGGAAAAAAAAAGGTTTTTTTTGCAACTATCCATTTACCTTAGGGGAGAGGGGGAAGTGAGCTTGGCTTAGTGGTTATTTTAGTTGGGTTTTTTTCATTCTGTTTTAAAAAATGTTTTTACTATAAGAGGCTCACATCCATCTTCTGGTATGATTTGTAGTGTTTAGAAAAATAAATCAATAGAACAACATTGGCTGTCAGCTATTGAGTAACTGACAGGAGTCTTCGGGGAAGCAAAAAATGGTTTAGAGTATATGATCCATCCCCAAATTTCACCTAAGAGAGACAGAGTCAGTGCTCTTAAACAAACAAATGAGTATAGTGATTCTAGGAAAAAAATGAGAAGATATTACTAAGCTCTTAGTGATGCATAACTGACTCTGAGTTCTGGTTATCCCCAAACCCCATATTAATCCCTACCTTTTACTCTCAGAAAGGAGCTGCTCTGCCCTGTACTTCTGCTATTATAACCTGCTCTTAACACATGGACAGTGCACAGAGCAGAGAACAGTGCTTGCTCTGTTCAAGCTACATTATCTCTTCAGTCCAGGGCAGTCTATGTCCCCTGGGAATGGAGTTAAAGTCTGCTTGTATTAGTGCAGCAGACTTTATCTGCTGTGTTAAAGTTAAAGGTGCTAATTTTCACTCATTTTGCTTGATGGACTGGCTGTTCCAGCTTCACAGGGGAAAAAGTTTCGTCACCAGGAGGTGGTTTGTCTTGGCATTGGTGACTCAGCCATGGAGCGTTACAGCCGTGGAGTGCTACAGACCAACGTTCCCAAGTCCAAGCTCAGCAATCTGGCCCTGTGGATATGGAGANTTTTTTTTTTTTTTAAATTAGCAGCTCTCTTCTCCTGAGATCATGGGTGCATCCCCTCTTGGTGACTGGGCTCTGGGTAAATAGCATGGTTGGAACCTTGGCAACCCTGGGGGTTGCTGTGCCCATCCCTGTAAACAGGAGTGTGGTAGCCAGTTGCTCAAGAAGAGAGACATTGTTGGCTAGCATCATGAAAGTCTTCAAAGGGTAGAGGGGAAATAAAATCTACATTTCAGCTGGTGATCTAATGACTGGAGAAAAACTGTTCCCATTTTTTCCTGTAGGTTTTTTTCAAGACTCTTCCATTATAAACACCTTTACAAGTTCGAAAATAGCTTTACCTGTGCCTTTACACCTGTTTCTTACTTCTTTCTACAAAACAAACTTCTAGAAACTAAATCAATGCCATAGACATTTCTAAGCTTATTCCAGGTGGGCCTGAGGGAAATTTATGCAACAAACACAATTATGTGGCAGTTTGTAGAGTAGTCAAAACTTGTGAGCTCCTGTTCTGAGACTGAAAAACACATACATACAGTTTAGCTATTTTTGCATTTCCTAGTTCATGATTTTAATATTTTTCTCAACATCATGGGAGGTTGGAAGCCTTTGTTTTTCCCAAAATGGAAACTCATTCTTTTGTTCTGACTCTTAGAACTGAGGCTTTACAAAAGGCTCAGGATTGATTATACTGTGAAGGTTGAAGAGCTGCAGCAGTGCAGACTGCAGTGAAATGGAACACCTAAGGAGTAAGGTGGCAGATTGTGGGTGTCTGGCTCTGTATTTTTGCTATGAGGACTTAGCTTGTGCTTCATTTCTCTCAGGGAGAGGATTATGGGCTTTGGAGTTTTGTACTGTGCCTGGAGTTTGTTTAGGTCTTAGATTTTTTTTCCCTCTTTTGGATCAAACACTGCAAATTCATGCAGTGCCTCTGCCAGAGCTCCAGGCATGCCCGGGGAAGTTGTGAATGCCCTCTGTGACTCCAGCATCCCTGACACACACATCTCCTCTCCCTGGAAACAAGCAATATCTCTCCAAAGCCGTGTACGTTTGACCAACAGCATGACTCGCATCCCCTTGCTTTGCTGTCACCCATCTTACTGTCCATTCACTTCTCTGAGTTAAGGGAGCTTTTGAAAGCATCACACCAAGGCGATAGAAGTGGAGCCAGGTAGGAACAGTTTGGTGCTTCCAAAGGCAATGTGTCCTCTTAGAGAAATGGCTACCCACCACCCTCCCCAAGCTGCTCTCAGCAGAGCAGTAGTGTGCCAGCTTGGCATGATTGTAAGTGTAAGGACAGCAAGGTTATTTTTGCAATGGGCCTCCCTTCTCTGCTGCTACTCAGAAATGCCCCTGCAGTGGTATAGAGACTCACAAGAAGATGTTTTTTATTTCTGTTCCTGCTGTGGGCTTTGGCTCTGTGAACTTTGCTTTGGTTTTCCCGGAGTGAATTAATTTAGAGATCACTTGGTTTTGTGACAGAATGCAAGGGATGCGACCAATGTGATGATTTTGGAACAAGACCAGAAAAACCAGGCCAGAATTGCCCAGGAGGAGAAGTATTTTTCCTTCATTACATCCAGCAAATTTGAATAGTGTACTAGAGTGAAAAATCCCCCAAATCCTTGTATGTACTAATGTCTTTTACTTGGTTTTAATTTTACTATTTTTCTCATATGTGAAACTCTGCTAAGTCTGAATTTTTCCTTTTGTTTTATAATTCAACTGTTGATATAAAACTAAAACAAATCAGATCCCTTTTCCATATTCATAATGGCTGTGCAGTTCTGAAAGAACTTAACTGTAATAAACTAATGCAAATCAAAGTTCTTTTCTCTTCAGCTAAGAAAATTCTGTAATAAAAGTCCAAGCAAAGGTAAGGATTAAACATACTCATAATACCTTTTCAAGGGTAGGAATGGATATTAAAGTCATGAATTTTAGTTAAAAAAATTGCTTTCAGTTCCTCTCTGAATGGTATTTTGCAGTCTGTAGGGTTTGTTTAAGTACTAATCTATCAAACACGGAGAGAGCTGAGATCACTGGTCTAAGTAATTTGTGGAGAGGAGACAATCCTTCTACCTTAAATAAATCTGAGCTTGCTTTGAAAGAACTGCTTGAATCAGAAGTGCTGGGCTGGCAGGTGGCTGAAACCACATGTGATGTTTGATCTCAGATGTGTGGAAACCATGAGGCAAACAAAGGTATACAAAAGATGTATCTGCAATAGGCTCAGCAAGTTTCCAGTGCTGCAAATGGAGGTGTGGTCGAGTTTCTGACAGTAGTGCTAGGTGTATTTGCCTTGAGCTCAGTCTTTTCTGGGATCCAGCTTGCAGTCAGGCTGGAGTCTGGGTCCTGGAGTAGATGAACTTTTGGTCTGATATGTATGGCTTCTCTCATGTTATCCATTTGCAAATGTTTTCTATGCTGTTATCTGTTGACAATATTCTGAAATCTCTTATTTTACTTACTGAGATAAAAAATTTTACTACTAATGCAGGCTCCCAGTCAATCTTCCTTCTTCAAATAAATGTTGTTTTGTTGCTACTGCCTCTCTCTGCTGCTGCTAAAATAAATCAGAATCCCCATCTCAATGCCTGTAGAGACAGGAACATTTAATTTATAGAAATTTCCTTTTCTCTTCATGGTTTCTACTAAACAGAACATGCTGGGTCTCAACCTGCATTTGCATTTATGCTAAATTACAAGCAGAACAATCCATACAAGTCCCAGCTCATGCTGCCCACAGCTGAACAGCAGCAAAAAAAGAAAACTGCCAATGAAATCTTCCTGACCCAGCCAGTTTGTTAGTTGTTTCTTGTTAATATACTTTAACAGATGGCATTTAGCTATCTATTTATTTATCACAGTGGTCTTGGAGTGCCTCCCAAGAGTTGTGGAGATGAAAAGAGGAGCTTGTCCTTAGACACCTTGTGCATCTTCTTTGAAAGGCAGTCCCAGATGGCCACTTCTCAGGGCAGGTCAGGACAGGCAGAGAGGGTGTTTTGGCAGTAAATCCTCTTTGAGTGTCCAAAGAGATGAAGACAGGGCTTCCCTTCACACAGGACTGCTACCGGTGGGACCTCCATTGGGGTGGCTATTGTGAGCACTCATCCCTGACAGTCCTCCTTAGCATGTGTGTGCTCCTGCTCTCCACCTAGGACCGTAAGTAACTGGCTACAGGTGAGATGTTAGTGCTGGAAGGCTGCTGAGACCAAGTTCTGCTGTGCCCATTACAGCACCTGAGTGCCATCCCTTCTGTCCTGCCAGCCACCTGCTGAGCTGCTACTCGTGTGGGTGAAGGCACTGCTAGGTCTCTGTGCAGCCCTCCTCGCAGAGCAGACGTGCCAAGGGGTGCTTGCATCTTTTGCCTCTGGACCCATGCTGAACTTAAAACCAGCAGAAGAGCATCTCTGTGATCCTGCAGTTAGCAGCCATATCCTGCAGAGCTGCAGGGACTGACTAAATTGACAGGATTAATGTGACCCCAGGGGGTCTCCCTGCAGCTAATCAGAAGATGCTGGTCCTAATGAATGAAGCACAGTGGAGAGAACTGGTATGCTAAAGGCAGTGAATGTCCCCTTTAATTGTAGTTAGAGTGCTAGTGATTAGAACATTACTCTGTTGGATGCAGCTAAGTCTCTTAAGAAGGAACAGCGCATAAAATGTCAGCTGCAAACATGATGGAAACCAGTGCTCAGGACACTCATATTTTTTGATCAAGGGTCATGCTGTAATTGATGCAGGTTTTGGGGACCACAGCTCCAGCTCCTTCTGATCTCCCATACAGCTCCTACTTCGAGCCTGCTCCACATCTCAGAAATAAGTAGGTTCAACAGAAATGAGATTAATTAATCATTTCCTCTCCACAAACTGATGCTTATAATTCCAGCTGTGATTTCCTCTAATGTCTTCTCTTCTGCAGAGATCTTTTTCCCTACTGTGATGAAATAAAATGAACCAAACCATTGTCAAAACAACTCAAAGCGCTCTGCTCCTTTGAGCAGAGGGATCAGCTCTATAGCCTACTACTTTGCCTGTTAACTCCTAAAACTGATGAAGAAGTAGGTGCAGGAAAAACAATAATGTGTCTAATACTCTGTATTAAATTTAAGTGCTGTGTTTGTTGTAGTGGTAACACAATATAATGTGCAATACACCTTTCTGTCCCAGCAAATGCCTCACCTCAGAATAAATCAAAATCTCTGTGTACCTGCAGATTATTGGCCACCATTCAAATGAGCTATTGAATAAACACACATGCAATATCACCTAAAAGACACAAAAAAATAGCAGCTGTGAAGAATGGGCCCTCAGTCTCTGTTCAGTCACACTGTTAGATCAGGGAAGTTGTTGGTTAAACCAATGCCAATCACACTAAAGGAGCAGCACAGCTTCCCTGAAGGTGACAGCTTGAGGTTCTTTGCCCTAATGACACGAATTGTTTGTAGGTATGTTTGGGACAGAGTCCCCCATAACACACCTGGATGTAGTGGGAACCAACTAGCCAGGGTCCTTGGTCAAAGCTGAAACAACAAGTTCATGGTTGTACGTAAGACCAGGAGGATTTGTTAATTTTGCATATAAAGGCTTTTATTTTTTTAAAATTTATTAAGTTGTCGCTTTTTACAGAGCTCTCTTAGCAGCTCCCACTCATCTTTCCTCCAAAATCCCATAAGTCCATGAATGAATAGAAGAATCTATTTTTACATTTCACTTTTGAACAAGGCTAAATATGACGATGGTCAAGAATGTGTTTTTGGCAGGGTAATAAAATGTTATTATCCATCCTGTCCTTAGCAAAACTCAATTTTCTCCTGTCTTGTATTTCTAGGGGTTCTTTCCCCCAAAATCTATGTAATGCTAATTAGTTCCTAACTTCTACTTTCTCTATTTCCCTCGCTCCTATTTAATTAACATGGTGGATGTTGTGTTTTGTCTTATGGTTACAATGAACAAGGCTCCTGTGAAAACAGTGTTTTAAAAAAATCTTTTTAATTGAAATAGCATTAATTCAAAGATTGTTAGGCAGTTCAAGTAACTTTGTCACATGAGTGTTTCTTTGGAGACTCTTCCCCCAAATCACGCTTAAAAAATCCCAAACTAGCTTTTTTGCTTAGGCAGCAACTGTTGTGCAAAGGAACATAAAAAAAAGTGAGGCATTAAAGAATAATTAAATATTTACTAAATTTTGGCAGCAGCACATAGAATGTTGCATTCAAATGTGGAAGCACTGTAATTCACACAAATGCCCTTCTTCTAAGGTAGAAAATAAGCCTGCGATATAGGCTCTGTTTTTAAAGATTTATGCTAGGTTCCTGTCCACGGTGTGTTTCCATATAAAATTTCAACAACTTCTTTTCACCATGTGATGAAATCCTTCTCCTCAGCATGTGGGGTCTAGATATTTTGCTCCTGCTGGTTGAAGCACTTTCTTAGTTACCAGGATGAGGAGGTGTTGGGGTGAGCAACTTCTCCAACCCCACTGAAACTCGACTACTCATCCATGTGGGAAGAAAACCACAGTTTGGGGAGGACAGGAGGTAAATGACAACCAGAGTTCAGCCAAGAGAGGGTGCACACTGATGGGTTGCTCTGCTACTTTACTTTGTTGTTATGACTCCTGTGATTCCTGACCCACCTGATTTCAACTGAAATTTCCATGGCTTTGCCGATTTGTCTGTATCTGGTGTTTTGTTCTCAAAGGCTACTTCTGCTTCTGTGGTGTTTTCACTTTGTTCACAGGGACTTCTACCTGTGCATGTGTAGTACACTGCATTACAGAGCATGACTGTCACTCCACAATGCACTTTAACAATTGTTATTTACATTTTCACTGAAAGACAGATCTGATCAGATTGCAGTAAGATGTTTAACAACAGCTCATAGTAGATAATTTGATTTTTTTTTTCTCTAGCACCCATAAACAGCTCAAGAACTCATTTAGGTATCTTTCGCTTTATCTGTTACCTAGCGTGGGGTGCTGGCTGCAGAGTGGAGGAATACCAAACACAAGAGATTAAATGCTGCAGTATGTTTCTCTCAATTTATGCTGCTAAGACAGATTGAGTCCTTTGTGAAAGAGGTCCAGGGTGAATCTCCTCAAACTGAGCTACAGGCCATAGCTGCAGAGTTTCATTGATGCTAAAGTGTCTGGTT
>VZTR01024733.1:7527-30340 GCA_013400775.1 Chaetops frenatus | reverse complement strand
AAAAAAAGCAAATTCTAGGATATTTATGTTGAAACCACACTGATCTAGTAATGGAATTAACGTATTTATCTTTAATGGTTTGCGATTATTTCACAATACACAAGGGACACAATCTGCTGAGAACCACATCACAAAAGCAGAGACAGGAATATAAGAAAGTGTCCCAGGCAGGTATAGAAAAGAGCCAAAAAGGTCTGAGGTGTACAGCACAGCAGTTTTCGGAGGGATGGACACACAAACTGAGGGGCTGCTTCTCAGGGAACCAGTAAGAGTTTCTTCCCTGGATAGAATGTTCTGATCAAACTGTGCACGTGCTTAGGTAACTGTTATCACCACGGACAATGTCGAAAGTGTAAGAACAAAGGGATATAAACCCTTTGTACTTGAAAAGTGAAGGTGTTCACAATTCTCTCTATTACCTTATGGTTATGGTAGGAGAGGAAAGTGGTTGTGTGAAAATGGAAACTGGAAAAAGGGTCCACCACATTTATTCAGGGATTTTTTTGAAGCTTTCAAGGGATAGCCTCAAGTGGATTTGAGAGAAGACAGACACCTAATCTGGCTGAGAGATGCAACCTTTTCCTGACACCCTCACTCACTCCATTGACAGGACATAGCCAGGTGTACTTCACCAGGGTATTAAAGACTGAAAGCAAAGGGAGTACACTCCCTCACATCAGCACTAAGCAGTGAGAAAAGTCAGCATCAGTGAAGGCCCTGGGACTTCTATTTCCCAGCCTGTTAGATACTATGCCCCTTTTCCAGGTCCAGCCAGTGGCAGGGCTTAGTGCATGTACCAAAGGTGCAAAATGCACACACAGAGAATATATGTACACATAATAAGGCAAGTTGAAGAGCAAGATATTTACTGGCAGCCCCATCAACACAATCAGCACTTACACAGTGGAGAACACCACAGTAAGTCTCATCTTGCTCCTCATTTCTGGACAATGAAGGTTAAAGCTCACAAGGACAAAAATCTTTATTCACAAGGCTGCTGTCATTTCTGGATGATCTCTACATTTTATCGTGGACTTGACATTTTTGGCCTCCAGATCTCACACCTTTGGTCTCTACAAAAGTTGTCTTCTACTTTCAGGCTAATTCAGCTTTTTAAAGTTTCCTAGAAACCACACACTCACACAACCAGTCTTGGGTGCCTCCTCTCCTCTCCAATTTTCACACTTGTTCCTCCCTGATCCACTCCAATTATACATCCCACTTCCCTTTCCCCAACATGTGGCTCTTCCTCTGAACACTCTATAACAATTTTTGCACATCCTCAGAGCCCCCTTTCAACATTCCATAATAAGTTTCACACAATCCTTCAAGCCCTCAAATACTACATATATTTGCTTTTTCCAGTAAGGCTCAGAATAATCCTGCTTTTCCTTGTTCCCATCAGTTACAAGGTTCTAGTCAAATATCATAATGTTGTATTGGAGTGTTTTCTTCTATGGCTTGTCAACCCATGATATGAACCCCTCTGTACCCTTTTCACTATCTGTCATTGCTCAAGCTTGCATTTCTGAGTGTTTAATTTCCTTCTTTTCCTGTCTCTTCTCTTTGTCTCTTAAGCTGAATAGCCATTAATCATATGTCTGTAACAGACCAGCTGCTCTTGAATGCCTCTTATGCTTACACTGAGGTCTTCAATCCATCTCCAGGGCAGGGCACAGCACGTACCTTCAGCCTATAAATGGCTGCAGTAGCACCTGCCCAGCAGGTGGCTGAGGTTCTGCTTCATTAGAGAAATCTTTGGAGTAGGAATTTCATATACTTCCATGCAAGAGATTTCATCCTGTACAGACTGAAAGTGATTCTGAGCTAAGACTGTAAAAGGAGATTTCCTGTGTTCTGGTAAGGTTTGAACACCAGGTGAGGACGTCACTGTCCATAAAGGGCATCGTGTGGCTTTTAAGGGTAGACCTCAGCTCTCCACAGGTGAGATGTTGGTACACAGCACAGCTATAGCTGGTTTTGCAGAAAGCACTCATGAGATGACTGATGTTACAGTTATTAATTCAGAAGGCCCACAGGCGTACATAGATAACTTATCAAAGAAAGAGGAAAATTCTGGGGAAAAGATTTTTCTCTGTTTGAGTCTATGAGATTCTCAACATTACCTGAAAAGCTACTCCCCAGAACAGTGGGTTTTGGCCCAATGCACTGACATGATTACTCCTATTTCTATATCCCAGTTCCAGCAGAAAATGTAAAACAACACGAAGAGTAATATTTTATCAGTCACAGATTGTTTCTTTGCTTCCTTTACCTTATGGAAATATGAAGCAACTAATCAGTTTCAAATATTCCCCTTCTTTTCCCAGCCCCTGTAGTAGAATTCCACTTATTGGTAATGCTACTGATTCTACAGGCAACACACCCTGTGTTATTTTAAATATACCCCCCCTTACTTTCTCTCACTCCTATTTATTCCCTCATCTTTTTTCTTCGGAAAAGTTGATTCGTCCAAGATACATTTTTGCATTTTACTGAAATAAATTAAAACTACATTAAGTATAAGGAAGAAATATTTTTAAAGAAAAAAATCCCTCTAAAATCTACAGTCCAATAGTCATTAGCTTTGGTCGAAATATTTTCAGTTGATTTCTGTTTTATCTCTTTAGTTGCTTTGATTTTAACTGTATCACAGTGATATAAGCTATAAGTACCACTTAATCAAATAAAATGTCTCTACACCTTTCCATTTTAAGAAAAAAATCTATAAGAACGTTTTTAAAAAAAAAAGAAGAATGTTTGCAGCTACAAAATTGAAGTAGTTGAATCTTCAGCTTTAGTAAGTAGCAACTATCTTGTAATGTTACACCTTAATTTGTCAATCTACTCCGAAGTCATTAATTTTTTCTTAAAATTCTGATTTTTGCTCTGGAGGATGAAGAAATATCATATTTAATATGTGATTTCCAGCACACACAGTAATTAAATGAACTTCATATTAGATGCAGTTATTTTTGTTTCATTTAGACAAATGTAATCTGAGGAATGTACTACCAAATAACGAATTATGGGTTGAAATTCATGTTGCTTGATAGTATGGGCACCTATTTTTTTTAGACTTTCCTATGTCAATTTGATGGTACCTTGGAAATTATCAAAACAAGAATGTTCTACTATTTCAGAAGTGCAGTAATGAAAAACAATTGGGTATCCTGAAATTTCCACATTTTGAGGCATCATTGGACACAGAGATAAATATGTCCCTTCCTGTCACTTTAGGGGAGCCTTCTGTTTTAGCAACTTAGAAACCTTCAGTAATTGCCACTTACTCTTCTTTCTGGAATCTGATCTTTTTCCATGGCCTTGCCTCATTTCCCTCACTACAGCGTGCAAAGAAGTGCAGGAAAATAATGTGGGCTTCTAGAGGGGCTTTCTGCTACTGCAGGAGGAGAAAGCAGTTATTGCTTGGTGATGAGTTAAACCTCAGGGCAAGATGCAGTGGGAAGTAAAGGAACATCTCGGCTGTCATTAACACCTCTAGCCATCTCCTCTCAGTTTGGCTTTTCCTTTGTCTAGGAGAGTCATTCTGCCACTGAAGAAAGATTTAATTTTGTCTTCATCACTGCAGGGTAAAAAAGGATTGAGTCAACTGATTCCTTTAGCAGCATCTAGAGAGCTTCTATTAACTTAAATGTCCAGTGAAAGAGTTTCAGGAAGTTTGTCCTTGGAATTATTGTTTATGGAAAACTCTTCTAGCATGACGGACCATCCACCATGAAGTCTATCATAAAGAATCTACATTTTTTCTCCATTAACAATGAAATGGGTTATGACAATCACTACTGATTTCTGGTGCATAAAATATCTTTATTCAAGGGCCAGAGTAATTATGAGTCAACCATGATCGACTGTCTCCTCATTCTGGAAAACACTGAGCATATTTGTCTTTTAGGGCTGTCTATCTAGACTTCCTGATGAGATGTTACTAACCTAAACCCTCCTCTGGTCACTGTCTAGTCAAAGATATTACTTCACCAACTAAAGGTATATAAATAGCATTTTCATTCAGGTCTATGTCATGGTCACTCTGCCTGATTATGATCTAATGGTCTAATTCCGTAGGCTGTGAGTACATGTACACTTTGTAGTCTGCTTTTGTTCATTAAAAATATATGACATAAAATAACCTCAAAACACGGAAGTATAAAGTATACAACACTGACTACTGTTTTTTATGACTGGAAATAAATGTGGAACTTCTGTTTTGGCTCTTTTAGTGTCTCATTCATCTTTTTCACCTACTTGCATTATAGACCAAATTTGGATTCAAGATCGTAAAAATTAGGATGTTTTATTAGTTAATAGAGGGATAAATAAATGTTAGATGAAGAATCTCTGTCCAGATCACCCTGTTAACATCATCTCAATCAAAGTGTTTAATTTCAGCCCAAACCTGAATTTACAGAGCCCATTTCACTTCCAGTTATATTCATAGGGGTGAAAGTGAGCTGTCTAGCAGCAGAGATTGTAGCAAAATATACCTTGCTGGAAAAGCCAGTTCTTTTAACAATCAGACACAGTTTTGAATTCATTGTGCAAAAGGCACTGAAACTACAGTCAAATTACTTGGATAAAATTACATGGTGAAATATTTAAATATGAAGAAAATATTATCCTACCCTTATTTCTTGTAACACTTGGTAGACTGCACTCAAATTAAACTGAGGTGAAATGGGCATGAAGCCATAAGAATTTGAGTTACTCCCTCATAGAAAATATTCTATAGCTGTTAAGACTAGCTGGTTAAATAACTAAATTGACAAGGTAAAGTTGGAGGACTGGCCTGTTTCACAGAGACTTTCTTAAAACTGGGTAGATTGGAAGGTCAGTAATAAGACATTATAGTAATAGATACCATGGAAAAACTAAGCCAGAAAATTTCTGAAATGATAAGAGATGGATTAACCAGGAATGCAGGTGGGTGAAAGGGAACAGTGAGCCAGAAGAGCTCCAAACCCGTTCTTATCACACTAGTGTTGATGGACAAGCCACATACAGTTAGGGTTTTCAATTTCCTTAGTGTGCAATTTTGTCCTATATTAAGTGATATGGGATCTTTTTACTGTTAAATAAATATTTATTCTTTATTACTGACATTGTTTGCTTTACAAGAAAAAGAATCTGTTGCATTGAGTTTTTCAAGTAAAGTTAACCAAAAATAATTGTATTTTACTTATATATCTTTGTTTTCTTGAATGCCAGCCTAATTCCAGCATCATGACCAGTATTCTTCAATCATATAGATTATAGATAGAGGTTATAGATTCCAAAGTTTCTAAGTCCTCCAACCAAGTCCCTATTTAACAGAGCCCAAAGCTGTGATTTATGTGAGATTCTCCTCTGTTGAAGAACCCCTCCAGCTAACCAAGTCCAGCTGCTTTTCATCCCTTTTGCATCACTTATGAAAAACCAAGATCTCAGAAGATCTGGAAATCTGATTTTTGTCCACTTGTCAGTCTTGGCTTCCCTGTGAACTTGTGCCCATGAATGCCATTAGCTGAACATTATGAAACTATACATTATATTTTAGCATTTCTCTTACTGTTCTCTTGCTGTTGTTCTATCTACAGCTGGAACTACATTCACTTTCTCAGGTTGTTGGTGAGTTTAACAATAAAGCAAACCACAGTATTATCCCTCCGCTCTACTTTTGCTGTCAACTTATCTGTTATGACTTTTGGTTTTTTACTTCAGGTCTAAGTTTGCTGTAACATCTTGGCAAGTGTTTCACAGGATGTAGCTGAAGGGTGGCATGCAGTGCACACGTTCTGTCAGCACCAATAGATGTGTAGTCCCGGTGCTTAAGGAAAATACAAAAATATTTAAACAGACACCGACATACTGTCAGTACTACTCTTTCTGAGCTGAGAAACAAGTGAGTTTCTAGGTCAGCTAACACAGCTAAACCTCCTTCTTTCACTGAAATACAAACACATGATCCATTTGATTATTGGGAATCATTACCAAAGACCATCAGGCATTTTTAATTCTCAATCACAACTGATTCAGGGTGGATTCAGAAGTCTAAGTTACAGTCAAAAATTTCTCAGTCATAACATTGCCTTTTACCTAAATATTCAAGCCTTCTAGAACATTTCCACCACCTCAGTCAAAAAAAAACACCCCAAAAGCATTCTTTTTCTAGTACATGAAGTTTCTCAACAAAAACCTGATCTAATATTGTGTAGCAGATACCACAGTCCATAGGCAGTCCTGTTGATGAGGTCCAATATGAGGTTTTACACATGACTGCTTACCCATAATCAAAAGCCAGGCTTGCTGGGGAAGGTGGGGGAGGATGACATTTTGATTGTGTGAAGGCTCTAATTTTTCATAAAGTTGATAGATAGGAGAAGGGAGATATGAGAAATGGAAGTTAGGCTGATATGGCAACATCTGGAATACAGAGAGAGTCAGCAGCATTTGGATGAGATTTCCACCTCAAATACAAGTAAGAGGGCTGAATAAATCAAATACACACTGTTTAGAACTAGCAGGGGCACTGTAATCTTTTCCTTCCACAGCTTATTTGTCCTTTATGGACATGAATTAAACAACCTAAGGCGATATGAAGAAGCTGTGTGAGATAACCCCAAAAAATCCCCTAACATTTCCAGATTCAGTAAGGTAGTTTTTGATAAGAGCTTTCAAGCTAGATGTATACAAACAAGCAGTAAATACTGCCTCCAGCACTACATAATTGTTCTGACTAGCTGTACACTTACTCATTCATCACAACTCCAGGGCCTTCTTTTATATGTGAAATTTAATACAACAAGCATTAATGCTGTTTAGCACTTCAGGAATCAAGGAGAAAACTTTTCTAAAGAAGGAATTATGCTTCCAAACCGAGGACAAGAGACTGTGGGAGGACTGCAAATGAACAAATGTTTATTGATAGCAAGACTAATATGAACTACCCTGCTGCTTGGACATGGAAGCCAGAAATCAAGGATTTTATAAGAATTTCAACCACCCTCTAATCCCAGATTACAATTTAACATAAATTAGGTAAAATACCTTATAAGAATAGTGATCTCAAAATCATTTGTCCATATCAGCAGAGTTGTCTCAGCTGTGTAACCTCTCTATGCTTTTTCCTTAAAACACTGGTATGGAGAATTGCTCTAAAAAAATAGTTTAAAAAAATAATCACATCCTCCCTAAAATTATTATGTTCAGTATTAGCAATATCCCACAGTAATTAAAAAGGTGAAAACTGGAGCGTGATCTATTTTTTTAGAAGGCTGCTTGTATCATAGTACCAGTTAAGGTATTGATGCCCCTAAGTAGCAGAGACCAAAGTACAACCTGGAATCTACCTTTGTGAACTGCCCATCTCATATCTGAGGCAATGTGCCTGCCTCTGGGCAAGGCTTTCTCCCTCAAGCATACCACTACTGTCATTTTTAGCTTCTGGTGTTTCACTTCTTAATATTTCTCTTAGTGCAAAAGAAAACAGTTCATACCTGTTTGTAGTTGAAGTTTGTACCTAAATGTAGATGTGTCCTTAAGATAGCTGGGATCCATAGAGATCAAATGCAGAAGGAACTGTTTAGTCAGCTAGTCTGGTAAACTCTTGTATTTCATCCAGTTACCCTTTGCATATCTGAGGGATAGTAGGTAGCCCACACTGTCAGGAAACACAGTGCAACTAGACTGATTATGTGCATACCTGCCTGCAGTTACAGGCAGTGGAGCCAGATGGAAACAGAAGGACTAGGTAGTGGGTTTGAAAATCTCTTTTATCCTGATTTCTGATAGGGGTTTACCTAAAATTTTGAAATTAAAATTTCATTGCAATTTTTATTTCTCATGTATATGAAAATATGGTAAAACATGTATTTTTCTGGTGACAATCATCATCAAAAAGGCTGGATCCTTTGGCCTGATTGGCAAAACATTTATACAGCTTCCAAGGGAAGCAGAATGCAGTAGGGCATCCTAATGTTTTTATTATTCTTAGACACATTTTTTGCTCAATCTCTTTCCTGCTAAAAGAGACACAGTTCAAACCAGTTTGAGCATTCAACTGGCTGTAGAGTTAATGGCTTTTTCTATTACAAGTATATTCATGGTAGCATCCTGAATCTTAAAATCAAGATTATTTTGTGAATTCTCTTTAGATTCATATAATTCCAGAATTGTTCTTTTCACTGGGCAGAAAAATCTCTAGTTATTTTTTCATCTAAATGCCAATAAAACATTAAAAATCTGTAAGGATAAAATGTAGCTTACTTCCCTCTAATTTACACAGAGGAATCAGTCAAATAAAGGCCAGGTGCTTCTCGTGTTGACCAAGAAACAACAATTTTTTTTTTTTTTTTTTGTGTGTGTGTGGGACTGGGGATCCAGGGGTGACTTTAACTGAAATATTTCACACCTTTAGTCAATAATGTACACTTCTGTCTTTAGGGATCTGGAAAAAAATTAAATCAATGGAATTTTTTCATTTAGAAAAGCACTTGCTGTGCAAAAAAAAAAAATTTTCATCAAATATTTATTAATGCAGTACCTAAGCACTGCAGTTCTATTGCCATTATATATTATGGTGGCTCCAGTGGCTCATGCATTGGTTATAGCTTCAGACGTCAGAATTGTTCATGCTAGGGAACACCTATGGAGGTTTCAACATGAAAGCAAAAGACCTGGGGAGATGCTTAGGGGATTTTTAATGTGCTATAATATTTCTGCCATCCATACCTTTTTTGTAAACCAGCCCAAGGTGATAACTACAGAAAGGTGTTGCCGCCTACTGACTGCTGAGTAGGGTGCATGAGAAGGATTTGGTCTGCCCAGGGCACTTCCAGCTGTGTGGCCACCTCTGTGTCAGCCAGGAACCAGGGCATCCACTGCCACCTGCAGCCACGTCAGAAAGGCCAAGGCCTGCATGGCAGCCTGTGGTCACCCCAGAACTGGCAGCACAGCAGTAGCCTCTCACAATATCCAGACTATGGCTGCTAAAGCTGATCTCCCCTATGCCACTTCAAAATTTCCCATCCATCTTTCTAAGTATTGGGGTGATCAGCATTCACATCGGGAAGGAAGGAGGAAAAGAAAGGGAGGAGAAAACAATAATTAGTGATGGAAACAAAGACATCACAAGTTTGCTGAAAAACCAAAATCAAGAAGTGCCAGGACACAGTCCCGGGCACCACAACTTAACTTATCTGTACAGTTAAATTTCTAAGGCAGACTCTGGAATACTTCTGGCTGGTAGGAAGGACCTTTCTTTCACTAGGCACTGTTCATGTGTTACCATGATCCAGAGCCCACAACACCTGGATATGTGTGTGGATATGAACACCTGATTTTAGGTTCTGAGGTAGTATTTATTGATATTGACACATTTAAACTATTTCTTTCGGTGCAAGGGCGACACATTTAAACTATTTCTTTCGGTGCAAGGGCAAGAATTAGCCATAGTTCTCTCTAACCTTGTAGGACATTTGTACCTTTCTAATCTCCATAGATATTGGCAGTGATATAATCAATATCTGCAGCAAATTAATATAAATGTCTTTACATTCTGTTCTGTCCATCACACAATGTTATATAGAATAAAGGTTTCAAATGTGCTATAATGTGTGATAACAGTTCTGGAGGTGTTTGGCTGACCTTCTTGATAAGAAGTATGTGTTGCAAAAGCTTTAAAAATATCATTGCTAGCCAAGGCTTAAAAAAAAATTACCTAGAAAGAAATTATCATATTTCATATTTCATGTGGTGATTTTCCATTCTTCTGAATATTTACTTATACACATGGTCACATAAAATGAATTTCAGAAACATATTTTTTATGAAACTTAAGGGTTAATTCTTCAAGGATTTCCACAGAGGAATGCCTACCTACTTATCTCACCTAAAGAAAGTTACATAGGATCTAATTATTGAATAACTTTCCAGATGGTAGAAAGAATAAATAGAGATTAAAAAAGAAAAGAGGGGTGGCAGGTGGGGGAATATGAAAAAAAGTCAGAGAACAAATATGTATTTATGGATACCCTTATGGGTTCTAATATCAGCAAAAAAAATGAAAATGCAATCTTAAATTTCTTGATTCACTGCACATCACTGCCCTGTTTATAACAAGTAGTACTTAAATGTTCATTGAGTATAACTTTAGTTGCTATAGTTCTCTGAGAGATTTTTTGTGTGGTATTCTTTTTTTAAAGTCTAACAGAAAAGGAAATCAGTTGAGGAAAAAAGAGTTCATTTCTTCTGATACTAACTACCAAAAGCATTCTGTTCTGAATATCCAAGTTCCATTTAATTTGAATATTTTTTGTATATGTACTGAGTTATTTAAATGGAGAGAACATGCTGGAATTACCAGGCGTGCACCTTTGCTTACTTCAGGAAAGGGAACTTACTCAGTGTGACTAATTAAGAACTCAGTGCTTTGCATACACTGTATGATGGAATTTTCCTTCCAACTGCAATTTGAAAATAAACATTGTCCCTATAAAAATGATCTCATCTTTAGTTTGGAAGGAAGCATAGGAACACTGGCTTGTGATGTAAGACCTTGTAGTCCCCAGAGAAACAGGCATTATCAGAGACAAATTCACCTTAAGATGGAATGACCTTTAATAAGTGTTGAACTGTCTACTATCTGTCTCCACCCCATCACAGAAGCAGAGACACCTAGGGCTATATTCACTTACCTAGTGTAGACATCTAGAGTGCCAATGAATTGCTCACTCACATCTCATACCTAACTAGTGCAATTGCACTGCCAGTGTCCTGTTTGATCCAGTCTTTGACTGTTCCTCAGGAAGGGCAGAGATGTGACACAGGTCCTACATTGCGTGTTACAGCCCTGCAGTGACATCCCAGATATCCAGAGACATTTTCAGATGATGACACTAGAAAGTGGTGTGCACACGAAGAGCTGCTCAGTTCAGCTGAACAAATGGCTGTTTACTTCAGGATGAGCTGAAAATATTTCTGGATCTAAAAACTGAGTTGATCATGTACTTACTTCACTTCCCTAAATACAGACTGGAAAAATGAACAAAATTTACTAGAACTGGCATATTAATGAAGTATCCTGAGATTTTACACAGTTGACCATATAAAATAATAATAATTGTCTTTTCATTAGTTTTTCCTTTTTTACAGTGATTCAAGCTTTAGACTTTGCTGCTTTTTAAATTTTATTTTAATTTTTTAATGCATAATGCTTAGGCAGATACATGTACTAACACATCTGTTCTGATCTATATGCTGCAGGCCTCTCTAATGATCAGGCCCTTCCGGACACCATCAGCTGCTTTTGCGATATAGTCTTTGTGTCCATAATGTTACATAAAATGTAACAGCTCTTCCAGCTGGCGTGGTACAGCTCACATCCATACAGCTAAATTCTTCCAGTATCCCAAGAAAATCTGACTGTGCACAACTTGCTTAATGAAAACAACCCTGGCCCAGACTTAATTTCAGTACCATGTATCTTAACAGCATGGATATTTTAGTCCTAGAAACTAGGTACCAGACCCTGGTACTGTGCAATTTACTGGGACAGCTATATCCAGAGGACCAGTGGGAACGGGAATAACAAGTGCCTTGCTGCAACAGCAAGAGTGTGGTCCATGAGCCCAGTACTACTTCACCAGTGACAGCAGGAGAGATGGAAGTACAGCTTTGACCACTTTCTGTGTCCCAAATCCCTCATAATCTCCAATACCCAAAATTGATTTATTATCTTTTATTACCAGCAGCTTCTAGACTGTTTGTAGACATCTTCCTTTCAGAAGACTGCTTTATGCTGCTGTTTTGTTTTTATTAATTCCCTAATTTTTATGTTGTTCTATGTCTTAAATATTCAAGAATCATGTCAATATTTGGGTGCTAGATTTATTTGGTCCACTCTCTCCTAAGATAATGTTGAACCAAATTTCTTAGTCACTTACTAAGGAGCACTTACTTAGATCACTACTAAGGAGCAGCTCTCCCATTTATTCTTCTTGAATCAGGTCCTGTGTCCCAAGGCACAGAACTGCACCTTTTCTTTCTGAATCAAGGTTTTCCAGGGAGTAGTAATTTACTGGATTCATCTGTTTCTGATGAGGCTCTGATCCAGTCAATATGCAGGCAGTTTAAATCACTGACTATCAGCACCCATGTTAAAGCTGCCGCTACTGTAATCTTATTTAACATGTCCTGATCTCTATCAAGCTACAGTACAAGAAAAAAAACAACATTTTTACTGTTGAAGTATGGGATTTCCAGCTGCCAGTAATTTCCTCTATTCCCACAATATTTTATGCTGCAACATCTTATACTATCTTTTGTGTACTGTGTCTGTACATCTCAGCCTGTCATGCCTGGAAATTCAGCACCAGCATCTCCTACAGAGTTCCACAAGGTCTCTGAAATATTTAAGTCAGTATTGTCATTTGATGCCAAGCATTCATTTCCTCATCTTATTCTTAGGATTCCAGATTGGTGTAGAAGCACTTAAAAGTTTTGCCCTTGCACTGTCACTCAATACCACATGTGCCAGTCAACTGGCACTGTAGGAGATGTCATTTGCCTTCCATATTTATTATGATTGTGCTGTTTATTTCCCTCTTGGTTCTTTTAAAGACACATGGAACATTAATCTTAGCCCCCCTCCTCTGTTTTCCTGAAGTCAAAACAAACAAACAAACAAACAACTTCACCTTGAACTTTGCATTTCTACATAGACTTTTCTACATTGAATTTAAAGAATTTGTACCTAGGAAATTCATTGAAATGAAAGTCTTAAAGCATTCTGATTAAACCAATTTATAAATCAAACCAATGTACTCCTCAGAGAAATTTAGAAAGAACTTTTCAGGTTTTAGTTTGTGAAAAAATGTCTTTTTCTATTGGAGATTACAGATAAAGAGTAAGGCTTTTTTTCTGATGCTTTCTAATAAAGTACAATTTATTTTTATTTAATTTGGGCATTGGTTTAAAATCCTTCATAAAAATCTTTCATATAGAGCACTAGTTCAATGTTACTTTTATGTTTTGAATGAAATTTGTTTAAAAAAAAAGAAAACACATTTTGTTCAGCCTCAATTTAATTTGAAAAACAAGAGAACAGCAAGACTGACAGAGGCATGAATTCTGCCACTCCTGTTGAATGAGCTTTCCTATTTATTACTTATTTGAAATCAGTGGGTCTAGTCCCCCACACCCACCCAAAAAGAAAAAGTACACTTCAAATTACACATACATTTATTATTTAATCTTGCTCCAGACCAGACAGTCTGAAAAATGTGAGCTGAAAAGTGACATTTTCAATCACAGCTGCACAAGTTAGTGAAAGACAGTAGAGTTCTTCAACCAGAATCCCCCTTTTTTTTAAAACTCTTTCCTAAGCCCTCCACCATATTAAATACACTGGTCTTGGAACCTGTTAAAATTTTGAGTACTGATCTCTACTAAGTGATGTGATTGGAGTTGAAACTGAATGAATGATTTCATGTTCAAAGACCTGAGAAAACTAACATGGATGAACATTAGTTCTTGCACTCACACAGATAGTTACAATTGCTTTGTTTTCACTCTTTTCCATACTGACAGACATTTAGCCCTTGGAGTCTTCTATTGTGTGCAGAGTGAGTGGTTTAGTTTTGTTTCCATTAGAATGAGAGACAAGAGAGTGACACTGTGCAGAAAACAAAGGCAATACTGAGGTGGATGTTCAGAACAAATCCAATTTCAAAGGCCTGTGGTGTTGAAATGCAAAAGCCTGTGTGTGTGTTTGTGTATATGTGTGTGTGCTGGCAAATGTGTGTTTCATTGCAATATGAGGCAAAAGGCATTTCAAGTGCTCCCTGAATGACAATGAAGTATTGGAAAGCAATGACATTCTAATCATTGCTGCAAATGTCAGTGCAAGAAGCCTGTGGGTTGTGGGTCCCCAGTGCTCAAGTTAACAGCTTTACAGTAAAATCACCAGGGATCAATTAAAAGAAAACTGTTAGTAACCTTCATGCATCCTATTGCTGAAATGCCTGGGAAAAAAAGGTCTAATTATAGTCCTAACCTTTCCCAGTGGGCCATCAATGAACTTCCCAATGGGCCATGAATTAGCTTCCAAATATGGCATGTAATAAGAAGGTAAAAAGAAAAAAGCCATGGTGTGTTATTTTAACATGTTTAGGGTTTCCTATGCAAGGCACTCAATAACACAGCCAGTAACCAAGTAAACTGAGCTGAAAAGAATGAATACACTGTAATGTTAACTATTGAATTAGTAAGAGTTTCAAAAAAAAAAAAACCAAACAATTAAACCAAAACCAAAGTGTGGTAGGAATTCAAGTTTGTTAAGAGACAGAAATCAATGTCAACCTGAAAAGTATGAACAAGGATTAGATGTAAAAGCACAAATTGCATAGAACTATTGTGCTAATAACTTTTGTGGAGCTTTCTGCATATTAATTTTACTCATTGCTTCATTTTAGCAAGGTTTCAAGCCAATATGAAAAAAGGAGAGAAATTATTGAAGAGTTTCCAGCAAAGGATCATATTACAAGATTTTTACCTATTAACTGTCTGAGGTGGAAAAAAATACCCCAACTTAATTTGCTTTCACCCATTCACAACCTCAAAAATCATTTTGCCATCAGGATAGACTACAGATAAGTAAGGGCTCAGTGAGGACACACTCTTCCTTTGGCCAAGTATGGCAATGATTTGAAGCTGATTTCCATGCAGAGAAAACATTTCCTATTCCAGAGGAACAAATGTGGCTGGATCTATCAGACTTGCAAAACCAAGTGCAAACAGACTTATAAAAAATAGACAGAGTAATGAAATGCATCATGACAATAAACCATTGCATGCTATTACCATACAAGTCCTACTTCAATAGGTGTTGTATGGTAACTGAATACCATACCTTCGGGTATGTCTCTTTCCCTGCCTTGGCCACCCTCTGGGGTATCCCTCTTTCACCTGAGCAGGAAGAAGAGCTAATGGAGGGTTACAAGAGGGATACTTTTCTAATTCTCTGATCCAGAAAGACTGGGAATTGAGAAGAGCAGCTTCCATATGTAGGTTTAAGATCCAGTCCTTCTCTATTAACATCACAAGACAATGTGCAGTTCTGAGATGGAGAAAAAAAAATAGACTATATTCTCTTGGGGTCTCAAAGACTTTTACCTCAGGTGCTGGCACATTGACTTGTTTTGTGAAGCTATGAGCTTATTCTTAAACAGGATCGACAGGAAACAGCAGATGGCCAAATTGCTTGCAAATGCTTTTATATTATGGTTTATATTCACCAAGACACTTCCACGCTGACATGAGCAATGTCATTTTCTAGTAATGTTTGGAATTAGTCCCTTGGGTCACCAATTCCCAGGCATTACCAGATGATAACTCTAAAACTGTGATTACTTAAATATTTTCAAATCCTGAAGTACTCTTATAAGGATACAATTTGCAGCCATGGGAGCCTTGTTACAGTGTTGTTATCCATACAAATATCACTAGAGTTGTGTTTTGAGTCTCCACCACATACCCGCTGGTAAAAGAGTTGATAACTGGAAAAGAAAAATTGCTTTAGGCTGAAGCATATTTTGTAAGATCTTCATCAAATGCAGTTTCTCATTTCCATTTAGAAGAAAAAGACATTTATTTTTAAGAGAAACCAGTTATATTTAAACTAAAGCAGATCAATCTGAATTTCTTATCAATTGTTTTAGAATATTTTTGACCTTGCAAAAGAGAATAACACAACTTTTCACACTACATAAGATATGCATAAGTGAATTAGATATTCAAAACCTGCTAACATTCAATTGTCTCCAGCTCTTCCATAAAACTTCACTGCTGTTAATTCCACAGATTTTATAGATTCATGCTGAGTATTTTATTTGCAAATCACAAACCATTTTCACTCATCTTCCTATGTAACTTAAATAAATCTAAATATTATCCTATTCATACTTGTCTGAAAATATGTGACTTAATGTGCAAGGTAACATAAAACTGAAACCCCACGAGTATATATTTATTGGTAAGATCTTGCCTCAAAATTTTACATCAGTAACAGCATTTTCCAGTATTAATTTTGCAGTTTTGGTGCATTTAGTAGTTTAGATTTTTTTTTTAATTAAGTGGTGTGACCACATTTTATTCTATTAGAAGGAGAAAATACATTAGATGGCAGAATATTTAGTTCTTTGTAGATATATAATTTATTAAGACCATATAAAAAATTGAACTTCTCTATATTTAAAGAGGATTTGTCTTTAGCATTGATCTTGATACTTATTCAGTAAATAGGTAATGGCTTCAGTGCTTTAGAACTATATGTATAAGGTAATGCATTACAGAATCATGGCCCAAATTGGAATGTTTCAAATAAACAGAAGAAAGAGAAGTATGTAAAAACAAAAAGAAGCATACATTAAGTAAGTTGCTTGAATCAGTAATAGCATGAGTAGTGATATCAGAATATTTGATAGAGTACATAGGACACCTAAAAGTCAAAGACTGGACATGGATAATATCCATAAACAAAAATTTAAATAATTGCAAAGTCTTACAATGCACCTTCAATAAAAAACAATGTAAAAAAATATAAGCCAGTTAAAATGGCATCACTGAAAAGAGGTATGTAAAATATTCCTAGCTTCCTGATGAAAAATTCTGACATAATGCCGACAGCTGGATCAGTAAACTAGTTGTGATGTATGGAATAATATCTAGATATTAATGGGGAATAGTCATTCATCAAATCTGTAAGAATGCCAGTGCTGATACATCTGAAAAGGTTCTGGTTTCAGATGTTAACAACATTCTTCTGAGAGTTTCTCGGAGTAATTCCAGATTTTTATCACAAGACCTCATTTTACCAAAGCTGAAAGAGTGCTGAACATATCTTTTTAAAAACCATTTTACGAAGAGGTTTTTCTGAGGTTTTTGGTACCTACATTTTATTTAGTATGCATGTCAGTTTGGGGATTTTTCTTTTTTTGGTTGGTTGGTCTGTTGGTTGCTTTTTTTTTAGGGGGGCTTTCCTTTACCAGACCTAGGATGCTTTGGCATTTATTTCAAACTCCAGAAAACAGCAGTAATATGGAAGTGTCATCTCCCAGAGAGGTCTGGCTCCTGTTTCTGAATTTATATTTGAAAGGCTGACTTGAGAAAGCTTTCTCACAAAACCTGTCTGAATTAAAAACATCTAGATATCACAAAATAACATTGTTTCTATAAGTGTTAGCACAGATCTCTTCAAGCTGAAAGTTTAGACAAAGTTTTCTTGTCTTGATGACCATCTAAAGGACAGTGTCCTACCCTACCCTCCCTTCATCCTGATATAGGGGACATTTATGGATATGAAAATATAAAGTTTTAGGAATAGATTATTTGGTGAATTTGTAGAGAAACAGCTTGTACTTTTGTAGAGAAACATCCTGTACTGANAGAAGGCTACCGTGAGGAAGACTACTGACTTCATCAGAAGACTCTTGCTCACGACCACCAGAGGGGACTGACTGCCCAACCACAGAAGGATTTTCCAGCTCATTTTAATAAGAAGCGAGGCTAGGCGGGTCTAGGTGATGAATATGTATAGGCATATTGTGAAATTTATTGCATATGTAATATTTCAGAAGATAAATAGCCGAGAGAAAGTCACCAAAGCACTGACGCCTTCCGAGGAGAGATCCCCCGTGCGCCCGGCGCTGAATAAACACACCTGCTTTACAACTCTCGGGCAGTAGAGTCATCTTTCCTCAAGTCAATCCCCTCCAGAGAGCTGAAGCCCTTTACACCTTTTTTTGATCATGTCTTCTATGGTGGGTGTAAGAATAGCATGCCTCACCTGTGCTCTGTATTATATTTCTGCACCAGCCTCTACACCACAGTACGACGTAAACAAACTGCAAGCTGTGGGAAAGGATTTAGCTAAATGTCATTAAACTTAGAAGAAATTTCACTGTAACTCCCTCCTGATATAGGATGTCCTTGACTGTATTTATCTGTTCCGGAAATGAGCAGTACAGAAAATAATTCATTAAAAAGTGATAAACTGCATTATCCTTCAGCAGTTGATAAATGCCATGACTCCCAGCTGATTGTAGCATATCTGTAATGGAGTGTGGGGGTGTGGGCTGTGAATATCTTCGTTATTCATTCTGAGGTTTATAAAATGCCTACAGCCACAATAGTGAGGCTTTATATACAAAAATTAAAGGAATAAATTTCATACACAGCCCACAGTGGGATGTGCTACCTAAAATGACTGCTGCTGCTGCAGCTAGAAATTCATTGACAATCCAAGCAGGGGTGTAATGTAAGATGGAAAGGGACCAATTGACTGAAAAACAGAATCAAGCATCTAAATTTCCTCTCAAAAGGATTATCCATGGTAGTATAGCTTTGATTCTGTACCAGACTCAGTAACTAGCTGAGCTGAAGTCCTGGTTTAGAATGACAGAAGGAGATTAGGGTGACTAAATGTTGCCCAAGGTTTTTGCATGGGAGGTTTATATTAATCATACTCCCCAACAAACTAATTACTGAAACACTTGAAACACTACTTTATTTTCTCACATTTCTACCATCAAAGAATAGACCAGGAACACGTCTAGGTCTCAGGCAATGTCAAGTACGAAAGGAAAATGGGACAGCCAGGAGTACAAAATATTACAAGCAACAGGAACATCCATAAAAAGAGAACTTTGTAAAGTGTGTGGGAGAAGTGAGTCAGGACACAATGAGAAACTGAGTGACAAATAAAATATAGAAGAGAGACATACTGGATATGGGTGGCATAGACACACTGACTGGTGAGGAGTCAAACTTGGGAGATGTAGTGTCAAAAACAAATGTAATGGAAGAAGAAGATGGGAATGGACAGACACTAAAATGAATCTATAAGATATCCTATGGATGTAATGGATGGAGCAGAAGAAGGTATCAAAAAAGGTATTTCTTCCTACCTTTAATAGTAAAGGAAGCGTGACCTCTAGAAAATATCAGAATCTATGTATATAAAAGAGCTAATATCCCATAGGTGCCTCATGAACAGTATTCAGGACATTTCATCTGTGTGGTTTTATTTTAAATTCTTATCCTGGTATTTTGAGAACTCTACAGGTAACTTCAGCCAACTAATAACCTAACCTGAGAAACTGAACATGCTTATGGGCAATGGACAGGTACAGAGATTCCAAAGTAATCTGGTACATTGTTGAAAACAATTTAATTTTCCTTAGATAATACCTGAAAGTTTTCATGGAAGTGTAATGACTCCTGCACATTATTTATTTAGGAGATTTACCATTCCAGAAGCCTTTCCGAGATCTACCCAAAGCCTCTTGGATTCAAGCTAAGCTATATCATCTCAATGCTAAAAGGTAATAGGAGACTAGAGTGGCAGACTTAGGCAGGAGCTCTTGGAAAAAATTCATTCCTTAAGAGGAGTAATATATCTGCTGTATTCCTACCTGCCTATCATCTGAGTCAAAGTGTGCAATTGGTTGTACCCCTACAAAAGAGAAAGTAGCATTTAAAGCTAAAGAATTCACATGCTTCTTTAAAGAAAATAAATTACTTAAAAACTGTCCAAACTTAAATGTGTTGCAAAATGCATTGTCTGTGAACCAAGGAATCAATCAAACCATATTTCCAACTGATCTGTGCCATACATTTTTTGTGTCATCTATTCCTTATTGCAATACCACATCCCATGTTAACACCCTTAGTGCATTACTTCCAGATGCTTCTTGTATCAGCAGACAATATCTTTTCTTATTTCCCGTGCCTCTCAGAACTCCTTTCCCTGTTTCCTCCCATGTACATTACCTATGTTTTGTCTTTTATTTGGACAAGAGAGAATATCCACCACAGCTAATCAGGTGCTATGTGTATCCCAAATGATCAGCTAATGTATACATGTTAACTGACAAGGGATTTGTTGAGGTATAATGAATAATGATTGAATTCACCCTGTAATCCCCACAGAGAGGTGCAATAAAAGAACATAACATTTTTTCAGGTACTTAACACAGGTTTCAGTGTCATAAAAAGACATCTAAATTTAGACATTCATATTTAGGTATCTAAGGAAATATATCTCTCAGATCCAATTTTAGTCAATGGAGATCTTGTCTTTACTAGTGAGCTGAGCCTAGAGAATGATCCAGGTAACAAATTTTCATCTGGGGACACCAATCTTCTCCCTGGACTTTGTCAACTGATGTGCCTCAGAACATAATTCTGTGATCAGGGGTCCACCACTATTTGTGAAGGATTTGGTCATTATGCGAGTTAAGCAAACTGGACAGAGGAGCAAGGGAAGACTGTTCTCTTGTGGCAGGAGGAAACCTGGCTGGATATATTCATTTATTCCAAAAGTCACTGGACAGTTGTGCAAGCAATTGAATTCAGACTAAGTCTCCACTGACTGTACCAGGAATTTAGACTCCGACTCTCTGTAGACACCAACTACCCTAACACACTTATATTTACATAGTTAATCTCAAACTAAATGTCTTCTTTAAGGTCCTTGAAAAAATACCAGGTTTGGCTGGATTGATGGAAGAGTCCCTGTGGAGAATATCTGATGACATAAACCAGTCTGAATCTTTGGTTTCCAAGGTCTGCAAAACAATCTCCATAGAAAACACTCAAAATAAGAAAATGTCAGAATTCAAGTTGCCTTAATCTGTCTCCCTCATGTGAATACATGATGGTATATTTTTTAATTACATAGTCACTTTTTTTTTCCCAGAGGACCTCTACTTCATTCAGTGTGCGGATGGAATGGTGCTCATTTAATGAGCAGCAGTTCAGTATTTTGTTTTCTCCTTATTCTTCCATGTGCAGCTCTAGGCCTTATTTATTGCACACAATTTTAACACTGCTCAGAAGACAGAGTTATTAATTTCCTCATGGGCTTTTCTGTGTAACTCATCTCTATAATGCATTCATTTTCACATCACCCTTTCAAAACACTTCCTCTATTTACAGCTGAGATGCCATGCTTGGAGAGATTAAAGTCTACAGTATCCATAGATTTGAAGTGGCCAATTTAAGTCACTAAACAAATTATATTTTTTCAAGGACTTAACATTGCTTCACATTTATAAGCTCTGTACACATGCCTGTTGATAACATTCTTGCACAAAGTCCTCATCATTCCTGCAAATCAGATGCCAGGAATTAGCCAAGTACTTGCAAAAAATTAAAATCAGTAAACCATCATGAAAAAAAATTTGACTTGTGTGCCTTGATTAGCATTATAGGCTTCTCAACAAATGTACCTCAGTTTTCCATTGATCATCACCAACTTGCTTATTCTCTGTCCCACCTTCCTCATTGAGTTAATTTTCCTCTAGACTTTCCATTCAAATTCAGTCCCTTAAAGGAAACACAAAGCACCAGAAGTCAATAAAGAGTTCTTGAAGCCTTGGTAAAACTTAATTTTATCTTCAATGCCTAAAAAAGGCTGTCTGTGGCAGAACTTGGACACTGACAGGAAAATTCTCAGAGATACAGGGTTTCTGGTGCTGTCTCTGGCATGCTGAAGGAGTGTGTGTATGCACGTAGATGGTCTTGAGTAGCCCTATCCAATCTTCCGTTTCTTCAGCTCTCTCACTTTTTTGTCTTTTCCACCCTTCTCACTTACAGAAGAATGGCTTTATTGCTGTCACCAAGGCAACCAAACACAAGACCGGGCTCTGTTCAGCACACTGTACATCTATCATGTGCTTCCCATGACATTTCAACTGAGCGATATTTAAACGATGCTCAGAAATCAAGAACCATTTGGTGTCATTCCCATGAAGCTGGTGTAAGAGGATATTGATTTTGCAATTTGATACTGATAACCCTCAGTGCTTTCCATTCCTACTGGCCATGGGTATCTGCCCCGCATCTCAAACAGCTGCCTCTTGTTTCAGGCTCCTTCACAAACTGTTTCCCTTGGCACCACCCTTTCTCTGGCTTTGGCAAGATCAATTAAATATGGAGCTTAATATTATGAACAACATATCAAATAGCAGCTCACTTAGGCTCTTCCAAAAAACAGAGATATCCTCAAAAAAATACAAATCCTGAGAGTCTTCTATAGAGTATCTCTAGGGACACTTACAAATAGTGGAGCAATGGACAAATTTTCTTCAAGAAAAGAAAAGTCCTCCATATAAAGAGATAATTCTGTCAGGATTGCAAACATAGCACTTTAGCATAGCAATCTTTGCTGTAATGTAGAAAGTATTGTAAATGCAGAATAGAAATAAGATTATTTTAGAAGGATGACTAACAGTTTCCATGACTCTATGCTAGCTGAAGCCTGGTAGATAAAGTCTCAGAAATAAAAACCCTCAAACTGAGAGGCTGTTGAAAGAAAACTCTAAGCAGCAGCTTCCCACAGTGAATATAAATAATGAATGCTGATTAATGAATATGCTAAAAAAATAATGAGCAAAGGTAAAAGAAGACATCAGTTATATCAAAGATGGTGAGAAACATTTAATTTAGTTGTTTAGAAGCTTCTGCAAACAGTACAAAATGTTCCAGACTGAGACTTAAACAAAAGCTCTGGAAGAATAAATATCTATTGACACAGGAGTTACTGAGTTCATTTCATCCTGGTGGTGTTCATTTCATTCTGCTGGTGTTGATTTGTGTTAATACCTTGTGAGAACAGATTCCTTGTTACTTTTTGCTAGAAAATGAGAAAAGCCTGATTGAGTAAATAGCTGAAAGATAATGTCTATCATCTTAAAAAAAAAATGGGGGATAGGATAGGAAAAGGGGAGGGGATAGGATAGGAAAAGGGGAGGGGATAGGA
>VZTR01024731.1:62245-83049 GCA_013400775.1 Chaetops frenatus | reverse complement strand
CCCCCCAAAAAAAAAAAAAAAAATTGTTTTGTGGTTTAGTCATTCAGCCTTTTAAAATTATCAATTCCCTTAAAAATTTAAATCAATGTGTAATACAGACATTTGATACTAGAAGGGACTACACAGCACCATGAAAATTAAGCAATAATATTGTGTAACTATACGTTTTTGGAAGATATACAACATAACATTTTAAGTTGCTACTCAGTAGAATAAACTAGAGCTATATGAAAAGACCACAAGTGTGTCTTTACATGTGTAAAGACATGTATTTATGAAAAATACTGCAGAAAAGCCTCCATGATCAGTGGAAAGACAATGCTGAAAATGAAGTTTACCTCCTACACCTTAAAAAAAAATTAAAAACAAAAAAAACCCCATAAATTGCTACGTAATTATGTTTCACAAGCTCAATAACAGCAGTTCTCCCCAGCCTTCCTGCTATGTAGCCCCTTAAATGACAGCACTAACACTTGACAGTGCAAGTACTTTTTTATTTTCTTCTGCTACTAGTCACCCCTAAAGTTTATCATTCTTCACATTTATAACCTATCCACCAAAAGCGTTGTTCATAATATTTTGGAAGACATGCAGGTTTCACAAATGATAGGAACCTTGGGGCATTTAAAATTGAATGCATTTTTTTAAATACTTTAAATTTCTACTATGGACTGCAGCTAGGCCTGCTTGCCTAAAGATAATGCTCTGTATTACCATGCCATAGATCTGGGTTAAATTTCCAGCCTCTCTGTGGCTTCCCAAGCTGGCACAACCTGGGGTGAGACTAGTACCTCTTGTTATCGTGCAAGCACCACTTCAGCCGATTAAGGAGCAGCACTGCTCAGCTCTGAAGAGAATCTCATCCTCCTCACCAAGAAGCTGTGTCTTTGAGCACAGAGAGAGGTTAAAAACAGGGTTGAAATGGAGTATATCCTCAGGGCTCCATCAGGGACATGAAAGACAACCCCAGAAAGTATGTTATATGACAACAAAGACATCAAATAATTTCAGCGGAATAGCTGCCTTCTACCTCTGCGAGTTTCCCTGGCACTTCCATATGCATACAGTACCTTTTTCCCCTTCCATCACAAAATTTGTGTGTATTGCTCTTACATGCTATGAAACAGCTGCTGTGTTTCAATCTAGATAGCTAGATTACAATGCTGGATTAAGTTATTCACCTGTAATGGATCAATTACCAGGATCTCCTGTAGTCAGTGAAAAAACAGAAACTACTTGTAAGAGGGCATGTGTAGAAAGAAAGCAGCTGGGTTCAAGTGCTGCTACTTAGGCCTCTCATTCCCAGTCCTAAAATGTCACATGATCTTGTGCACTCAGCCCTGGTAAGAAGCTCAAAATTTAATTTACATTTAGGAATGAAGGGGTTTGTTTCACTACTCCCAGGTACCAGCTAAATATTCAAATTATTCTTGTTACAATGCTAAACAATCGCTGTGAGTAAATGTGGTATTTACATAGAGATTCAAAGGCAGCCCAGACACGGGAAAGAATTTCACATGGTTCTTGCCTGCTTTCTGAAGAGAAACAAAGAAATTCCAAATTTGAACTGCTTGTTGTAAAGTAAAGAAAGGTATCATCACACTGCGTGGTGCTGAAAAGACAATGTTGCAACACTTAGGCTCATGGTACAAGCTTTGTATCTGATAACTTTAAAGCTTTGTAGTGTGACTACTTGGCTTGAAATCTGATTTTCTCCATTAATGCAGTTATATACAAAAGAAAAATGACTTTCAGATTAAGGTACAGAGCTGCATAGTAATAGTGGGAGTAAAACCAGCATCTGTGGTCTTGTGAAAATCAGTATTAGCTCAAGAATGGATATTGATAAATAAATGCCTGAAAGGCTACATACTTGCTGGAATATAGAAAGAGCCAAAAAGGCCAGTGCTAAAGTGCCTAAAAATTTGAAAGATATATACTGCTGAAAATTAAATTGAAATACATTTTCTAAATACCTTCTGCAACATAAGTGGCCTGTATCTTCTTTCAAGACAGAGTATCAGTTTATTTCAAATTTAGAGATATTGGCCTTGATTCAAATTCATGGCAGTTATAGAAACCAATGTTCCATGGCTTGATTCAGGTGGCAAGCATTAAATCTTTTTCCTGCTGTCATGCAACAACAACTTTAATACAAATTAGCACTGCCAACTCAGTTTCCTGAGCTCAGAAGTCCTTGATGCTACTCCCTGAATTTTATTCATACTTTCACACGGATTGTGCTTTGCTGAAATTGTTGTAGCTGACAAGAAACAAAAAAAACCACAATTTAATGACACTGGATTCATTATTATAATTCATGACATTGTAGAAAATTTACCATGCAGCTCTTCATTATTTTTTTAACTGAGGTAATGCTCAATCAAATCCATACAATGTTTGGGGGGGGCTGGGGGGTGTTTAATGTGTAAACTTGGTTTCTATTAGTCAGATCTTCCCTTCAGACCCTTCAGACCATTTGTTTATACTGAACCTAATCTTACTAGTCAACAATAACTCATTTTTCAAGATATCAATTCAACTTTTACAATGGCCTTCTTAGAGTTGAAGATAAAACCATCCAAGGCTCTGTAAATACGAAGCAACAAACCAAAATCAACAGGTTTTTTTTCAGTTTTCCTTCTCAAAGGGAATATACAATTAACTAAACTTGACACTCCAGACAACTCAGAATGCGATCCAGAGGGTAGATCTGAGCCAGAGAAAGCATATTTCCACTTAAGAAAGAACCCACTGTTTCTCCAATCAACCGCTCCAGACTGATGGGCCCTTAATTGCAGAGTTCCACAAAAAAGGGTGGGAAATGCCAGTGAGTACCTAAGCCTCCTCGGTTTCCATGGCCATGCTCAAAAAACCCTGGCAAAAATTTGCATTTCAAGGAACGCCCAGCTCCAATTCCTTGTGACTCTCACAGAAGTAAACCAAAATCCAAAACCACTTCCTAGCAGAGTTTCTGCCAGTCCAGTCAACTCCCTGTAACTTTAAAATGAACAACTCATTCTATCTGAATTCAGACTTCAATTTACAGCCAGTCATGCATAAGTCTGTTTTAATTTTTATTAATATTTTACCACAAATTTATAATCCAGGAGTACCAAAAGCTAATCAAGCTCTTGGCTTTAGTGTGCTGCCAGTAAAAAGGCATATAATGGTCAGTCCTGGTCACAGACTTACAACGTGTGAAGACAAAGGAAGCAAAATAAACTAAAATAACATCCCTTTTCCTCCTCAAAATGCTGCAGTGATGAGGATAGCCTTGTTACTTCTATGACTAACACGATTTTCACTTAACATCTAATTTTAACCTTTATTTTTTAGTAACTGCAGCCCAGCTATTTTCTAAGTGACTCGCTTTCGGCGTTTTTTTAACTTCTTCATATAAAAGAAGACAATCATCAGTTTCTGAGTTGCCTCTTTTTCTGCCTACCTGTAACTACCCTTGGCCAGCTGCCTTGCAAGTGTGCATAAAGACAGAAACACCAAACTCAGCACAGGGTAACATCACTGAGGCTCTGAAGGCATGATCTAGTTGTGTTCTGGCTGGCCCCCCTTCCTGCTCCTTGTCCTTGTAGGGAATGCTGGTGCTTTCCCTGAGAAAAGGGGAAACTATACTTGTGATTCTCCTCACAAACGGGTTTAAATGATTCTCCAGGATAAAAAGGACTGGATTCTTGCTGAATTACTCTTCAAAATCAAAGAGACCAAAAATAGTGATTAATGTGTTCCAGTTAATATAAGCAAAACTCACCTTATGAAAACACTTGAATCAAAACTGTGCGTGCATGGGTGTATGTGTGGGTGGGTGTGAGTCTTTTGGAACTACAAAATTTTGTACCACTGTCAAAGGATAACATTTTTAATAACCCATGTTAACAATGATACATGTTTACCCAGGAGTCATAGCTATTTTGCCAATATAAGATAATGAGAAATATAAGATAATGAAATGCCAATATAAGATAATGAAAATCTTGTGAAAATTCTGCTCCTACCTAAAGGTCATACAGGTAGAAAATGGACTTCAAAGAGCACCACGGTGTTTATAAAAATAACCAAAAAAAAAGTATGGAAAGTAATAGGTTCAAGGCCTACTATGCATTGATAAACTTCACTCTGCATCTTACTACATATCAAGCATTTATCAATTTTCAGAAATAGAAATATCACACTGGTTTTAAGACTCATAAATGTGAATGCATAAAACAGACTTGCACTATCTACTTACAATTTGGAATTGCAGAAATGGCAGTGTTACCTAGCTGTCATTGAAATCAGTGAATGGTCTCCTCTTGATTTCATCTGCAGTAGGTTCCAAGTGATGGAAAAAAAAATTGGATGTTCTAAATGTAAGCGCGAGCTTCTAAGAGAACCTGAACATTTTACTGGCACTGACTTATTTTGGTGACTAATAGCAAGACATTATATAAAATTTTGGCTCTAGTACCTACACTAAGTGAATGTTTTTGCATCTAAGGCATAAAAGTATAAACAGAGAGAAAAGAATAGGAAAAGCAGAAGAGGAAAGTTGGAATGAATTTTGATGGGATTTTGCACTGCACATACTCAGCTGGATACTCAGCCTGTGTAAGCTGACAGCATAGCACTGGAGCCAGTGGAGCCACGGTATTTAACACAAACTAATAATCTGGCTCTATGTACTGCTGTTGAGAGAAAAATAAGCACAAGCTTTCCCCCCTAAGAGATTTAAATATAAAAGTGAACCCAACTAATATAATGGTGTTTGGGGAATTCCTGTATACCTTTTGTGCCAATCAAAAGAAATTATGAAGGGACAGAGAAAATAATGGCTGAGCAATAATGCCTCATGTACCCTCACTGCTAAGAGATTCACAATTAAAATCTTCTCTAGCTGTGTGCATAGTGCCCATGGCAATGTGTGCCTTTGCACTTCACAGAAATAGGGAAAAACTTACTGACAGAGGACTGTGAGCCCAAGATATAGCACTGAAAGAGGTATTTATACCTGTGAAGTATGCTGGACAACTGTTGGGAAATTCACAAAAATTAATGGTGATATTATGGGATGGGCCAAACATAAATAACTAGAAATCAACTGGATACTTAAGGATTAGAAAAATTCAACTTTCTCTCTTCATGATTTTTTTTTTTTTTTTTTTTAATAAAACTTTTTGGCAAATGTGAGTTAACTTTCCAAAAATTTTTCAAAATCTAACCAGAGTCGCAACTTCTGAAAATGAAGTGCAACATACAGCCCAGACAGATTATGTTTTGAAAATTCCTACAAAGGTACTTTCTAGCTTATCTGATAGTTCACTTTTTTCACAGTTTTTCTTATGCTTATAATGTGAAAAGTATCTTGCTGCCCTAAACTTCAGGAAGAGCTCTCAACTTCTGAGAAGCAATGAGTCACTTCACAGGCACTATCTAGTAAACAGTAACTACTATGATCATTTATCAGACAAAAAACAAAGTAAAATACATCAATTCTATTATTCCATAAGACTACTTAATAATATTAGACACATTAAAACCACCACTAAGCAGAGTTTTAATAAGTCATACTGAGAGAAAATTCAAAATCACTTGAAAGCAGTGAGAGTCTTTCCATAAATTGACTTTTGTGAGCTTTGAAACAGGGCTGAATTGGTCAGCAATGATGCTCCAAGGCACATCACAAAATAAAATTCAATTAGGAATGTGGAAATGTGCAATCATTGTACCCCTATCACAACAGAAGAAACTCCACCTCTTCAGTAATCTTCACAGAGCTATATCTACTTAATACTACACTGCTTGTCAGGGATTCTTTCTCCCTTTTTTGGGACACATTAATCTGAAGTATTTAAAGCAATCATGGCATGGCCTGAACACAATAGGGGAATGTCCTCCATGACAAATGCCAGGTGCTCCTGCCAGCAGAGCGATTCCCTGACCCCAGGAGCTGGCAGAACAGAACGTCTCAATTGGCTCGGAGGACAGCCAGCTTTCTGAAGAGGCATTTAGTAACTTCCCTAGCCACCAGCAGAAATAAACTTGTGCCATGCACTTAAAATAATAGAAAGAAAAGGCTAGATGGGGACACAAAAAATCTAAAATAAAACCTTCTGCCTGCTTGCATCTGAATGGTAAGGATAGAACAGATCACCATTACAAGATAAACAGAAGAATACAAATTCCTAAAATCAAGAAAAATATTTAAGACAAAGTTATATCCCAGGGCTCTTTTTTCTTCCCTTTTGTAGCACTGTATCCATTTCATATTTTATCTAGTTTTTCTTATTTTAATTTTAAATAAATCTTAAATGGATGCTCCCTTCTTTGGATAACTTGATGTTTTGGCATACCTTATGTTGGCAATGAGCACTCATTCATTAAATATATGAGTGGTTCTGAAAATCTTTAACTGGGTAAGATCCCTGTACTTAACTATTAAATCTGAAGCAGAAATGCAAGGATTTGAAAGGCTGGGCCAAACATTTCTAACAGGAAGAGAATGTGTATCACCATTCTTCCTGCATTAGCATGCACTTAGAAGAGCACCAGTGCATTTTGAAAGTTACAGCATCTAAAAACACAGGATAATACCAAATTGGTTTTAAAAATCAGCCTGAAGTATCTGCATATTTCATATATTGGTATTAGGCTTTAAATGTTCACATGTGAAATCCTGACACCCTTCATTATCTCCTGCTTGGCATCAGGTTTTCACATCTTCAAAGAATTTAGCCATTTCTTTCAAAAGCATTTCTTTCTGGCAGAAATAAGGAACCCAGTCCAGCTTCTACAGAAAACTGGATGAGCTTCTGTGATACTGACGTTTTCTTCTGTGAAAACCACAATCCAAATAGCATTTTATTGCTAGTGGGCAAAAATTTTAAAAATAGTAGTGATTGGGAAACGAAAGTCTCATTTTTCAAAACAGGCCTTTAAGCACCTACATATCTACAAGCTTTTCAATGAGATTAAAGTTTCTGTAGATAAAATATATCTGGAACTGAAATTTAAGATTTTGAATCACTTTGACTGTTTTGAAAATATTACCCTGCAATTTCAAATTATTGTTCAATAGAGAAAACTGTTTTTGTTTTTTTTTTCCTTTAAAGTAACCTTTCTCTAAAGCTAGAAATTTTACTGCCATTTACTAGGACTTATGGAAAAATTTCAGTTAAAAATTTCACTTTCATTTTTATCTGCAAACCCAAGTTTCAATTTCTTGGGCAACTTCAGTGTCTGCTTTGTTTATACTAGCAAGTGAAATTGAAAGCAATATATTATTCAGCCTTAAGGGCTTGCTTCTCTTTCTCTTTTCAATTAATCTTGTCTCCAAGGAGTCCTGCATTAAAATAAAATAAAATAAAATATCAATACTATTCTTTTTTAATTTCTATGGGTTTAATTATAAGCAGCAATTAATCAATTTTTTTCAATTTCACTTCTTCTTGGGGGCATCTCACTGATAAAGTGAAAATCAACACCAATGTATTAATCAAATAATCACAAAACTTTGAGGCAAAAAGTGTTTACCCCATCAAGATTTTAACCTAAAGCTAAGCAAATCCCACCTTTTACTTGAGTTATTGGTAGAACTCATTTATTTTTCCTCAAAAACATTTTCAGCATATATATTAAATTTCAACAGAAGAAGGTCAATTTCTCTTTTCAATTACACTCTGCAACTTCATTAACACCAGTGGAATTGTTTGGATACAAGTAATGGCAAAAAATTACTCACAGTTTACACCTTTTTTTCTGACTACTTTCTACTAGAGAACAGAGAGCTCACGACTAATCCACACTGATATTCCCAGTATGATTCTAAAGCCTGAAAAATGCAAATTTCAATCTTTTTGACATTGTTGTTGCTAGTAAATCCACTTTAAATGGAAGAACATTAGATACTGCCTTTCTCTTTAACATTTTAAAACCAGTGGATCAAATCAAATCACTCTGGATAGGCTTGGATTTTGATCTATGTGCAAGATTAGTTAAGAGTCACCCAGATTTTCATTCAAACCCCCTAGTTTCTAAGGATTCTCTGTATATCTGACAAGTTGGCCTTCCTACTCCTGTTATTTTTGTGAATACATATAAACTCCTCTGACAATGTATTTGACCTCATACAAGAACTGTCATTAAATTTTTTTACATACTGTTACAGATAAGAAATTCAAGTATTCCAGGAGTTAATTTCAACTTCTAGAATAATTCTTATAATATTAACTTTTTTTTTAATCTATTTTATTATTTCCACTCTCTTAAGCAATTCAGGTAACTTAGTTAACTGCAGTAATCTCTTTACTTCTGCACAGACAAAATGTTGTCCATCAACAGACATCCTGAAGTTTTTTCTTCTCATCTGTAAACCAGTAATTTCTACAGAAAGCTTTAAAAAGCTTTAGTATATTTCTGCTGCACAGCTAAGTTCTCAAAACAAGTGTAGGGCTGATTTATATTCATTTACCTAAATAAAATACATCTGCCAAATTATTTTACATTGTGCAGGAGTAAATTCATCACTGGAGCTGTAACGAACACCCTTCCAATAAGAAAAGTGTAAACAGTGACAACTTCATTACAGCACATTCTGCCACACACCACTTCCCCACTCACAGAATCACAGCCTCTAAGAGAAGCTTTTGTGCTCCCTGGGAAAGGAATCATTTGTGATGAACTTATTACCACAACTTTCTTTGCCCTTGTTAATAGCTGGATCTCTTACACAAGAAGTGCCTTTATTTATATATGTATATTTTGTATATATAATATATATTCTTATTTATCTGCCTTATTTAAGCTCACCCAGAAAACCTGAATAGGTATCTGGGTATGGCAAGTTACTTGAGAAATTACTGTTAATAGTTTATTTTTTATCAAGAGTGACCATTGTTTCTGTTTATCGTTATATTTCTAGCTCAGGTTTACACAAGTGGTAATATTTTATGAAAAGTTAACTCTATGTTCTTTTGATTCCTTGTTTTGCTATCTCTGTGGACAAATAAGCATCCATAGCTCAATAAGAACTCAAATAGATAAAATCAATTAACAACTTTCTGTGTCAGCAAAGCAGCTGATCACATTATCTTAAAAATCTCAGGTGGAGAAATTGACAATTACTTCTTTTAGTGAACCTGACCATAGAGATAAAACCTCAAAATTCCGTGGTTTTAATGCTGCTGGCCTTATGCAAAAATGATATTTTCTCTTCATTAAATACTCAAATTTCATCTGTTGGAATCCATTACTTTACACTAATAAGGAGTTTGCTAGAAAAAAGTTTCCATGTGCTCTCCAGAGGCAAAAAATTTCAAGTTTGACATAATAACAATCACTGCTAAAAACATGTCTGTCAATATTTGATCTTAAAACAATCCCATTAAGAGAGGTATATCTCAGGTATTATTACAAGGCACACTTTTAAATATCTTACTAGCACTTTATTAAGCAGTTTATGTAGTGCTATTTTAATGATGAATCTACTGTTTCTTGCACAAAGTTTTCAGCATCTTGATAACTTCCACATCTTTTAAATCTTATAAAGCATCTTCACAGTTCTTCAAATCCATACCAAGATTTTTTTTGAAGCACCTATTCTATTGGACCTCAGTTTAACAAGCCATCACTAGTACTCAACTAAGGAAATTAATTAAAAATAGCTGTCCAGAGTAGGTATCCACAGAGGTGAAACTGCATGATCATTTTAGTTCCATCTGTTGTGAAATAATTCTAAAAATTAAATAAAACTAGTTGCATGTTGCATACCACAATAACATCTCTTTACCAACAGGGAGCTGGGTCTGTCATGTCCACCTGTAAGAGAGTTCAGGCTTCACCCTCTAATTTAGAAGTCATGGAAAACACAAAAAGTATGAAGTCATAAAAAGCAAGAAGGCGTGCCAATTTTCTTTTCTTTTTACAGGTGCTTATTTCAGACTTTGATTATAGTATATTTTGCCTTTCAAGGTGAAAGTATGATCCCTAAAGCACCAGCTGCTGGACAGCAGTGCGTGTTCCAGGCCTGGTCTACTGTTTGCACTCTGTCCTGCCATGCTGCCTGGAGCAGGGCCTGGTCAGCCTTGCCCACCTTCCACTGCTTTGATGGAGAATAACCCACAGCACCTGAGAAATCCTTGTTTCCATTTTTTCAACAAACGAATGCTTTTGTGATAAAGCGTTGCAACTCTGCTCCCATTCAATGGACACACAACGTCATCCTTGCCCATGTCCTGGGTTCTTTAAGAAGAGGGAGAGCCCCAGCCCCATCTTACCCCAAAAGGATGGGCAAACAGCCTCTGGGCTTGGACCTGCAACACAGGAGTGCTCTCACTGCACAGCCTGCACACCTGCAGCGTGATGCCTTGGACACTTTGGCCCATGGGATCAAGAGAAGAAGAAAGAAGAGTCCACACCACATACAGCCCCAAATAATTCCAAATGGAAGCTAAAGAGGTTTCCAGAAAAAAGCTGCCCCCACTGACTAACGTTCCTTTCTTCCTCCTGCAGATCAAAAGACCCTTTCTACCCTCATTCCAGCCATCAGGATGAATTTTCAGTACTTCTCATCTGGTCCTTCTAGTAAAAGCTGTGCAGCTCTGTACAACTACGTAAGACTCCATAATACTTTTATTTAGAAGGTAACTTTTCACCTAAGAGATTCCATCTGGGATCCTGTTTCACAAATGAAGCCCAGTTCCTCAGTGAACATGAAGACATTCCCTCATTTACCAAGGTCAGCTTTCCCTGAGAGTTTCTTCACTTCTTTTCAGCCCTCTGCCCTCCCACAAACAAGCCCAGTGTTTCAAATGTAAGGACAGAAGCAAGCATCAGACATGCAAGCTTTTTAAGATGTTTTATGCTGAGCAGTGAAATCATCTGATTGCAGAGTAAAACAGCACCTAATAATATGGGTAGTGGTCTTTCATGTTCTGCAGCCAGTGTAATCCTTTATGATTCACTTCAAGAACAAAATGCTCCCCTTAAAAAATAATGTTTAAGTCTGTGTTCTTCCCATTTGAACAACAGGCATTTCTACAGCAGCTTGATGCTCCACCAAAACAAGAACTTCTTTCCTGTAATAATTCTGTTTCCAGGAAATAATAGGCATCAACATAATATGTAACAGTGGTTGAAAAATCAGGCTTTGAAATGCTGAATGATCACAGGAGCTCTTTTTAAATGTCCAGAGAAGTTGTTAAAAATTACCTATCTACTTGACTTTATTTTGTGCTTTTCTATAAGGCCAACTTGATGCAAAACATCCCTGCACAATGAAGGGAAATTTTAATATTTAATCCTGATTTTTCCATTCTTGAAGCACCTCATATCTCTTAGGGACACATCAGACAGAGCCAAACAAATGTCACTAGCTTCAACTTTCATGAGTTTTAAAAGTTTTTTGCACCCATTTCTTATGTAGAAACAAACTTTTCTTCCCATTTTCTTCCTGTTAAATTTCCATTTCCAGTAGACTTCTTTTTAAAGATTCAGTGTCATTGGACCTCTGAAAAATTCTCACTTATTTCAAATTACCTATTTCCTGCAATATAGAACTGACTTCTTTTGGTTTCTTCCAGAATACTTAGGGATATACTTTTAGTAACCATAAACAAAACCCAAGTGGCAGGAGCCCTCTTGATGCCCAAGGCATAGCATATAAGCAATTAAAAATAAAAAAATATGCAGCCATTGAATTCAGCATGAGCCATTGATGCTAAAGAATGTCTGTAGCATGCTTCCATTTCTGATTAATCCTGTCCACAATGTTAAGTAGTAGAGGAACAAACAAAATTCCACAGTTTCCAGAACAGTTTGGCATAGTTTTGTACATAAAAAAAGACTTCTGATTAGTACCTTCCTGTGATTTTTCCCTGTAGAAAATAACTGATACTCATGACCTATGAATTGTGCTGCAGTCATAATTTTATGATCTATTGTGATTTCTATTATAATCATAATATCTAATGATACTATGATATCTATTATGATCCCAAACATTTTAAAAGACTTCGATTTAATCTTTCTTTTCTAGACTCCCACTTTTTCATTGCTGGTGAATTTCTATCCCTTAAACTCAATATACTCAATTACAAAATAGTTAGGATCACAGATAAACTTGATCACAGTTGTAGACTGATCATCTTCTGTGGTGTATTTTTTAATCAGGATTTGTGCAGCCACTCGAAATCACTGCTGTTACTGACCCACCCTTAACATTGCTGTTGCCAAGTTTGCATTCACACTAACATACAAAAAATCCTATTGGACAGCTCTAAAATTTCAGAGCTGATCTACTCCACACAAACCATCAGATCTCAGGACTGTGCTGGGCCTCATTAGTGTGCAGCCCTGCAGCACAGAGGGCCAATGGCATATTGAGCTGTATTAACTAGAATATATGCTGTAGGTGCCCCTCTCCTTCCAACACCTGTGACATTGCACCAGGACTACCCAGTCCAGCTTTGGCCTCTCCAGGACAAGAAATACAGGGACATATTGGAGAAAGCCACTGCAGAAAGCCGCCAAGACACCAAGAGTAATGCACTACCTCATGTACTATGAGAAGCTGAGAGAACAGGGTTTGCTCATCCATAAGCACAGGAGGTGGAATAAAGCTCTCATTTCTGTCTACAGCTATCCAGTGGAATGCTACCAAGAAGATGGAGCCACACCTTTGCAGATGTGTACAGTTTTAGGACAAGAGATTGAATCCAGGTAACTCCAACTGAGTATTAGGAAAACCTCTTTTGCCATGAGGTGGTCAAACACTACAAGTTGGTCAGCTGATTCCACAAGTTGTAGAATCTTCATCCATGGAGATACTCAAAACCTAATTTGACACAGGCCTGGACACCTGATCCAGATGACCCTGCTTCATCAGTAGGGGTTGGACTAGATGATCTCCACTGGTTCCTGCCAACCTCAGCTGTTTTGTGATTTGAAGCAAGCCATAGCCTAAGCCTCTCATGACATCACACAGTAAAATCAGGCCCTGGTCAAGACTGGTGATAGATGTTCTAACCTGAAAAGAAATCAGACTGTTTCCTACACTTGCAAATATGCTGTGGAAGAAACCCAGCTTCCTTTCACTCTCTTTCCAACACATCCCTGTAGACTTCTGAGCTGTATTTATCTTCCACAAAAGTCTACTCTACACAATGGTTTTCTAGAATACAATTACTATTTTCCCTCTCAAGGTAACAGGAAATGTGGCCACCCAACTTTCAATTCCCCTTCCTGGAACTCTCCAAATCTCTCCTCCTGATTAAAGATCTGGTTATCAGACCACTACTATACAATTAGTTATGGATACCAACCTCCTGATGAACAGTATTCCACAATTTGTCTTTCACCTCCCCTTCCTTAAACAAATCAACACAAAAGGAATCATTTCAAGCTAGAACTTGAGGAAGAGCAAATTGTATACCTGCAGCTACCCAGATAAATCTGAAGCCTTTCTAGTAGTGCCAAATATACACTGATACAAGTGAAATACATGACTTCAAATACTTGAGCATAAAATTAATTAAACTTACAAACATGATAGCTTGCCTCTGCTAACATGCAAACTTAGATATTTATGAAAATAGTTATTACAAATCAGTTCTTTCCCAAAAAATGATATACAGAAATTATATGGGTCCAATTTGCATACTTTTGACAAAAGTTATCAATGCATATTTCAATTGCATGCCCTTTAAACTAATGCCCATATGACTACTAGTTAATTTTGTTTACTTTTGTCATGTATATAATAGCCTGCATCCTGTTCTAAAAGTATAATACACACTTAAGTTCACACATGTTCATTGCAATGTTCAAGTCATCACCATAATTAATTTTATGCCATTGGGGTTTCACCAAGCAAAAATAATATCCAAGCATTTAATTTTGCTGAATTCAATCTGTTTAATATGCACTTTGCTTGATCATAAAAAAAAAAAACAAACTTCAAATAGGAGTGTAAAATTAACTGTTACAGAAAACCCTTCCCAACAAATGAAGAATAAACAGCAATTAAAACTATGAACTCTTCAAAGCAGGCACTCTTTTTTTTTTCCCAGGCATTGTATGGTATAATGCCTTGTCCATACAGTCCAAATAAGGTCTTTCTTAAGCATATCAACATGAGATAAAAACACATTATGAAGCAGCGTAATTAAGCTGTAACACATCTCATATCCATTCATGAAATGCACTGAAAATGATAGTAGCCAAAACTATTTAACTGAGACCATTTTCTTCAACAATTTTCTAAGCGAGACAATCACCAAGGAGACTTGCTACAGCTTCCAGAAACATTCTACACAACAATGCAAGACTAGGAGTACTGGGTCAGAGCAGTGTTTCCTGTATACCACCTCCAACAATCCTCAAAAGTAGCTGCAAGAACAACATAACAAAAGTGACAGCATATATAATATGCACCCGAAGTCTCCAGCCAATCATTTTCAGTGCAGGAATTTCCTCAAATAAATATATACTTAGTAACTTTCTAAGGATTACTCTGTCATTAATTTGTTCCATCTCCTCTTAATTTCATAAAAGCTTTTGCACACCCTAACACACTTAAAAGACACCACTTCCTCTTACAGGAACTCAGCATCCCAGATCAACCAAGCACACTGATGAAACACTCCCATTAGCAGCAGTAACAGCAGTACTAACACATCCACCAGGTAACTGAGCACCACAGGATAAAACCCCTGCCCTGAGCCCCCAAAATCCCAGAGAGCAAGTATCAAATAAGAGATAGGAAAACACTTAGAAGCAGTAAGACAATTGCAGCTAGCATGACGAGAAGTGACACCTAGTCAGAAGTAGCTTGATGCTTTTGTAGGCATTTCAGGTAAGGAACAGCTTGGGAAGAGAGATGAATCCAAAAAGTGATGTTACAAAGGAATTCCAGTTCAAGCATAAGGTATTAAACAAACGTGTGTTTGCAAAATAGTTAATGGGCAACAGGGCTGATGTTACAGCTTGAAGGAAAACCTTGACAAAGAGAAACAGTATGATAGAGCTGGGTGAAGGACTTGAAACTTAAGGCAAGATACTAATATTTTAGGTACCAGAGAAGGGACGCCAGGGGGAACATAAGACATGGTCATTGTGAAAGTCTATCACTCTGAAAATTATCTCAGTAAGAGGATTCTGGATAGATTGGACTGGAGAAAAAATATTTCTCAATGATAGTGAGGATGCGCATTTAAGAGGATGAGCATTTAACTGAAGAATAAGCAGGAAAACATACAGCAGGGATGCTAGGCAGAAAAATCCTGCAAGACTTTGATGCAGTCTGAATGCAAAGAACTTCAGAATAGAACAAAACAGTTACACTAGGTCAGTAAAAAAAACTATACAGCAGAGAAAGAGCATCTCTTTCCATGATATTCCATGTCAGCATCCAGCAGTCATCTGTGTAAACTCTCCCTGAAGTTGAGTTGCATCGTCACCATCACACTTAAAAGCTCCTCAGAGATGTAATAGACTAATGCCTGATGCATTTTTGAGCCTGTTCATATTTTGACCTCTAAAACACCCTTTGGCAAGGAATTCCACTGTGCAATCCAATTCCATGCTACATAGTAGGATGGAAGGGAGTCAGACAGAAAAGCCATGAAAAGAAAAAAAATAAAGCAAACTCAAAAATTGCAACTTCTGTTAAATGTTTTAAAACTGCTTCCTGAGAATTACACAGGATGTTTCCTTGTTCTCATAATATTTAAGTTAATGAATATTTGTTCCTCAACTACCTTCTTGAGGCCTTGCTCAGTCATCTCTTTTCCAAGATGAAGTATTTTACTTCATTTAACTCTCTGACAAAACTCCTTTCATGTATCTCATCAGCCTTTATGCCCTTATCTCAAACTACAGTCTCTTTTTGAAATAATGACAACAAAAATACACACCACAGATAGATTTCACACATTGGATTTATGGATTAGCATTCATGTTTTCAGTTTGTTTTTCTATTTCTTCCCTACTCACACCAAATGATCTATTTGCCTTTTTTTAACTGCTATGATACAAGGAAGAGGTCTGTATCAGTGAGACTGCCAAATGACAGACCTCTCATAACAGGGAATGTAGCAGTGTTAACTTGAAAAGTAGATGGAGGGCTTGTAAAGAACTCTAGGAGCTCTGTTTTGACTAAGGGAATCTAAGCTAGGCAATGAGGAGATGACAGAGAAGCAAGACTACATTTTCATTGAGATAGAAATACCATAAGCCTATGAATCATCTGCAAAGAGATGATACTTAAATTGTCTTTCCACATAAGATTATGCAAAGATGGAGAGCAGAATAAGGGGGGAAAAAAGGGGGTGGTTGAGAGACAACATGTTGCAGAACTCCCACACAAAGCTGGGTAATGAATGAGAAAGATCCTCCAAAGGATGCACTGAAGAAGTGATCAAAGTATCCAAAAGCAGCAGAAGGACGACATTTGCCAAGAAGTCACAGGGCAAAAAGAACAGGGACATGGTCAACTGTTTTGACAGCTGGCTGGCAGGTTGAGAGAATCAAAACTTAAGATTTAAAGGGAAATTTGCAGTGATTAAAGTGATATTTAGGAGTTCTTATCTTGCTTGGAGAGGCAGTCTCAGAAGCAACCCAGTGCAATCACCCCACTTGAGTCCTATGTGCCTCTGCTCTGCCTTTCAGCATGCCCTTAGCACTACTGCCCATCCCTGCAAGGCACTCTGCACTGAGCCTGTTTCTGCTTCAGTAGCACAGGGCCATAGCGGGCTGCTAAGAAGCTGCTTCACTGATGGGATTGCAATACCTGGGACTTCCTCTTTAGCAACTGAATTTGCCTCATACAGCCCTGTCTGAGAAGAAGAATAATAGTGACCTGAGCTGGTATGAGCTCCAACAGGAACTGAGTACCACACAGCTTCACGAGGCTCTGCCAGGAACCAGGACACAAGTGGAAGGCTGGCTCCACTGCTATGAATCTGCATTGCCTCTTGTTACCCATTCCCAGATCAGTTAACCACGTTTGCCATCTTCTGTTAAGCTTTCTCTTGCCAGAGAAGAAAATAACTAAAAAACTTAGCAAGTACAGTTTGGCACCCTGAATTCTCTTCAAAGAATTGGCCCATGAAGTGGGACAGACTAGAACAAAATTATTACTTAAATTTTTTTTTTGGTCCTACTATTCCTCTCTATTTTGCAGTCACATCTCCCATGAAAGCTGTTTTCATGTTTCATGTAGATGGGCTATGTGATTGCATAACAGCCAAAGTGAGTAAGAAACCCTATAAACTTACTTGTTTTCCAACAGTTACACATGCACATGCAAATACTCACAGATACTTCTATATACCAACCATTTCTGAAAGTACAAATGGAAATAACAGTAATCTTCCAAGCACTGTCTTTTTCATTGCACACAGCAAAGAAAAAGGAAAAAAAAAACCAAAACCCACTACCATTCTTACTTACATACTTCAGTTATTAACATTTTCTGCCCCCTAGAAAAAAAGATAAATTAATTATATTTAGCTCCTATTGGGACAATATTGTGTATAGCATTCATATCAATGATGTGTTGAAAAAAGAGCCAAAATCAACACATACATTTTCTTAAGTGAAGACTTGAATAAAAGTCAGGCACTTGGTTCCTCTTTCATTCCATATGATACACAGCTGCGTCAATCCCATCAGGAAACAGGCAACAGGAAATTCTTAACATTCTGAAGAGAAATCTAAAGATGTGTCTCATCACCCTTCCTCCTGAAAGTGCTTTTCGATTGTCTAAAAGATGTTTATACTAGTTCTAAAATTATTAATTACTTTGCTTAGCTTTTAAGCAGCTATAGGCCTCATTAAGTAGCTAACAAGGAGACAAAAATTTTATTCTTTTTGTAAGTTGCCTTTACTTTTTCATTTCCTTCATCCCAAAATATAAATTGTTAAGGAAATCTTGACACTTATGGACAAAATCAAAGCCAAGTACTCTAGTTATTGCAAAATGTTCCTTCATAATGTGCTGCTCCTGTGTTGTATTTCTAACTATAGCTCTTGCATATATAATTCCATTATACTTTTATAAATCACCATTTTGAAAAATGCTTTTGAACCATTAATATATTTTCCTGGTTAAAATTCTTTGAGATGTTCTTAACAAGAGTCTTAGATAATGAATTTGGGCAAACTCTGGAACAGTCTTTACAGTATTATCATTCTCATTAATTTTCAGAACTACCCACTGTGTTGAGATGATTGTCATGGGCCTAAGACTTCAATTTGGCTAAATATTTTTGCATATATTTCAACATATAAGTAACTAACAGATGTTTAAAACGTTAAGTTCACAATCTAGAAATAGTTATATATTTACTGTAGTATCGTAATTTGGTTTTGCGCTATTTTTTATTTTTCTGCTTCTATCATTAAATGTTCTTTTAGAGTCCTGCTTGGCTGTAGGCAAAATGCTTTAAAACAACATCACATGAAAACAAAACATACTCGATTTAGTAAATACAGCTGTGTTTTTAAAGAAAGGAAAAAAAAAATAAACACTTAAAGGTACCACAAATTAAAAACAGAGAAAAGAAAAGAAAACATTTAATGTAGAAATGTTACTTTTACCTAAGGTCCAGGCTTAATGTAAAACCTTTTAAATTGTTTGCATAATAGAAGCTGTAAAATTCATGTTTTATTTTTGCTTTCGAAACCTTACACATTCTACTGTCTTACACCTTTCCTAGAAGGCTCTATTAGATGAAAAGAAAATTACTTTCAAAATGCTAATAAACAGCATATACAGCATCTTACTTTAGTCCAAATTATTCTTTTTCTTTGCCTATTTTTTTTTTCTTTTTGGTTATCTTTGAAGACTGCTTCTGTTTCCATTGTTTCATCCTTAACCATTCACATATCAGAGCAATAAGTATTTCATTACTGGTTTATCTGTCCAGAGGCTTGAGAAGCAGTAACAATTAACCCTCCCTTCACAGTGATTGATACAGGCTTTGCTTTCAATTTGTTCCACTACACAGATCATGAAATTCTGAATGCGATCATCCTTATTGACCTACACTTTCAAACACACGGCTACAATGAGATGAAAGTAATTATTAAAAGGAACACAGGACTACTCAATGCTGAAACAAAGTCTTGAAAAATCTTTTAGATGACCTTCTCATAAAATTAACATCTTTTGATGTGAAATAAAACTATGGATTTTCTCCATAATCTGGAAATATTCAATGTAAATCTGATTAGGGTACAAGATCATTATATCACAATAAGCCCAGTTCTAATGTCACATCGGTTCATATCTGACCCAATAAACAGTAACTTCAACCAGAGTGATCACAGTAGGATCATGCCCTATATATTTGAGAAGTTCCTCTGTCAGCTTCATTTTAAACCAGCTCTGCTTGAAATGGTGTGTTGAAAATGACAAGACAGTAATTACTATTCTATTGTAGTCTGTTTCAAAAAAGAAACAGTGTTTCTTTTTAAGATTCTGGACTTCTTGAGGCACCTAACGTAAATAAGTACAGAGGAAATTCAAACTGCTATGGAAAAATGGGAAACTGAAGTCAGATTTCCATCATCAACTGAGATGAACCAAGACCTATACACACCACTGCTGGAGACTTACCGCTGTGGAAAACAAATATTTTCCATAAACCCTTGAAAAATAACCCCACAAAATATTAATTTCTTGTAACTGACACATTTTTAAAAATTAAATAGGAATTGGTAGGTGAGCAGTAATGATAGAACTATTTAAAAAATGGGATGCAGTCGAAGAAAATCAGGATAGAAAACTGTGCAGAAGGATGTTCTTACAGGCCCGAGGCTCTAATCACAAAACAAAGTGATGGAGATGAACCAATACTGCACGGATTAGCAATGAATTATTTTGAACTATAATCATGTGCCAGCACAAAGGGGAGGTAAAAACTAGCCATTACTCACAAGCTGATCTGCAGATAAAAACAAAAAAAAAAAAAAAAGAGAAAAAAGGGAAAAATTTATATGCTAAACTGAGTCAGGAGAATAATGAAAATCTAAAATGTTGTTACACTTCAAGTAACATTATATTTAATGTCTTTCATGTACTGTATAATGCTGAGTATTTACACAATACAGTCTGTGAGACACTAGGGCTAAAGCAGGGTTAAACTGGATAACTCTTCTGTAAAATAGTACTGCATAATAATTTGTGCTGAAAAATATCCTAATAGATGAGTTAGTTTTAAAATAGCACACACAGGCACTAATTTCTCCCACTGTAAAACTGCAGGAAATACATATATATATATATATGCATATACATGCATAGGTACAGCCTGGTACAGGTATATGAAAATGTGTAAATGCACATACACGCTTATGTATACACAGGCATATATAATAAGGGATTTAATTTCCATTAGTCCATCTGAGAGCTAAGCATCACCATCTTAAGATTCAATGTTAGTTTTCCTTTACTAAGAGAAGAAAATGTTAGAAATAATTTTGTGAGGAAAGACTGCTATCCACAAAGATTCCTGAGATTCTTATGAACAGACTGTTTAAATGAAGAGCACTTTAATCAGTAGAGGAATCCTCACGTTTCTAATGTCTTGCTGTGCATTCTGCAGGTTATAGTAGCAGCTGGTAGAGGTCATATATCTTTTGTGAGCATCCCAAAAAGGCTCACTGCCAGACTGTTAAATTATGAATAAGCAATGAACAAAAGAATGCAGATACGGTGGTGACAAGATAATCCAAGCAAATTTATCTATGACAAATTTCACAGGATTAACAAATTACATTTACACAGAACAATAAAAATGAGGGGGGGG
>VZTR01024731.1:30281-49695 GCA_013400775.1 Chaetops frenatus | reverse complement strand
GCCCCCCCGCCTCGCTCGGGCGGGTTTGCCCTCATCCATCCCCGCCAAGTGCTTATCCCTGGACGCGGCGCTGCGCGGCTCCGCCAGCCCCCCGGGACCGCGCCCCTGCCCCGCTCGGGGCCACCCGCCGCCGAGTCCGCCTGGCCGCGGCGCTGCGCGGGGGCGGGAGCCGGCAGGGAAGCGCGGAAAGTTGGGCGGTAGCGCGGGTCGGCGGCGGACCCTCCTCGGTTTCGCCCAGGTGCTTGCCTCGCCTCGCTTCGGCCTCGGGGTGGGCAACCGCGGCGGGGGGGACACGGAGACCCGAGCCCTGCTGGCCATGGTGCTCGGGGAGTGCCGCTCGGGCTGCGCCCTCCTCCCGCAGCTGCGGTGGGAGACGAGGGGCCAGGACCCCGTCTCGGAGGGAGCACAGCGGCTGTGCCCAGTCAGAGGCAGCAGGGGAACGGCAGAAAAACTCCCTCCCGCAGAAGGGTCCCACCAGATCGTCTCGCTTCTGCGGGCGCCTGAAACCAAGCACCTGGAGCCCCAAGCTGCTGGTTGCTGGAGCTAAGGAGTGTGGTGCTTGTGGAGAGCTGGACACTCCGCCGGCCCAGCGAGCGGACAGCTAGAACAGAAAGTAACACGCTGCCTTAGTGCACCTTACACAAACAGCAGCCGAGCTGCCAACTCGTTCCTGAGGAAACCGAGGCTCATAACAACAGGGGTTGCATGGGACAGAACACAGGTAGCAGCTCTCCAGAATATGTGTAGTGTTGAAAAGGCTGTGGCAGCATCTCAGAAGGGGACGGAGGTCCCAGGCTGCCCTGTCACTCCAAAGGCATCGTAAGCTTCGCTTCCAGGAATCAAAGCAGTCACCTGGGCCAGTCTCCCCTTTTCCCATGCAACTGTGTGCTTTTGGAGTCAAAGCTTGGCTCCTAATCTAAAAATATCCTCTTAGCTTGACTTTTCTTCCCATTGCTGTTTTAAAGCAAATTAAGACACACCAACTTTATGTTAAAACAGAGACTGCATTCAAATCCTTTGTATTAAATAGCATCTGCGTTTGCATTCTGTTTTAATACAAAATGCTTTGGATTGCGGCTAATACCAGGAGATATGAAACTGGTTAGTCCCCACATGTTGCACATAAAAAGAATTCATAATGAGCATCTGTGGGATGTGGAATGGATCCCATGAGTTAGCTGAAGACCTCATAACGTAAGAGCTGAGAAGCCTAAGTGAATTATGACTCTCTTTCCTCGCAAGTAGGATTAATTTTCTATCCCACTTATATTCATTATCTATCCTGTTTATACTATAGGGACATCAATTGTTTGAGTGTTAAATATGAAGACTTTACAGAAACGTGTAGGTTAGATAGCTTGCAGAGAAGAGGGGGGCTGTTATTACTAGGAAAACTGTTATTCAAACTCCATGTTTAAAGACCAGTATTAGATAAAGCTGCTCACTTTTTTAAAGGACTGAAAATTCTGTTTCTTTCTCCTACAACATATTTAAAATGTAAGGTTTACAAAGTATTCTCCATCTGCCCGTGGCCCTCCCAGTGATGTCAATAGGAATTTCGCATGCAGATGAAGGCCCCTATATGGCCTTTAGAGAGCAGGTCAATAAATGGCTGGAGGAATAATTAAAGACTTCTGAGCTGCTCCTTTCCTTTTTCTTACATTATAGTACAAGACTGGCATGAATATAGGCTGGTCTACCACTCTAATTGGCTATGGAATAACACTGAAAGGAATTTAAATGTGGGCAGTAGCCATTTTCCAAATGATCACTCCATTACAGTAGTTTTGTCTGTCAATGTATGGCCAAGCAGTAGAGTGGATGTAATCATGTCGAAGTCCCCATCCATTGATTGTCACTCTTTGCTCTACAGTGGCAACTCTAAGCAGATTTTCACATTTCAAAGAGACAGCCAGGACAGAGAGCCTGCCTTAAGCCAAGCTTGCTTCAGCTTACTCTTGAAAGTTACCACTTTTCATCCATGTAGGCAGAACCAGGATCTCCCGGTATTTAATAAGATCTTTTATGACTATTGATTAATATCTTAAGGGCTAATGTAACTAAAAGTTCAGTCTTGATAACTTTGCTTGCACAAGTAGACCCACTGAGTCACTGGAAGTACTGACAAATAGTTTTGTGTTAGAAGACGAGCAGGATTCAAAGGTAGGTTTGTGAATGTCTAGAATAGAGAAGCATTTTCTTTGTCATAGCTCTTAAAAGACACCAAATAAAAAAAATTATCTCATATTTGAAGAAAAGTCTATTTTGATTGTTTGTATCTTTTTTTCCCCTCAAAATTAATCACAATGGTAAAATCCAGTAGGAATTTCTGAGACTTATTTTATACGCTGATGAAAATATCCATCATCAAGCTTATAGTCTGTGCCGTATTAAATAGTGTAGACCAAATTTGCCACATATTTCACCAGTGCTACAACATACCATGATGGATTTAACTTAATTTGCTGCAGTATGCTAGCATAAATGAGATGAGAATAAACCCCAATATTTTTAATTTACTTTATTTCTCATTTTGGTCAAATTATTGACAGCTTCTGGTGTCTGAGTGTCATAGTTTTTGTCTCAATACCATACACTATTGCAAGATATGCTGCAAGTTGCTTTAGTATTGATTAAGCAAAGAAATATTTTAATAGAGTACTGCTGTTTCTAACTATGTGCAGTAGACCTTCCTCTCAAGCAAAAACATAGCAAAGATAAAAATTAAAACGCATGACAATATGTAATACAATAACATTTAATATTTATGCTTTTCATATACCTCTCTATCACAATTATATATTATATCTTTATTCGCATTGTCGGTGTACTACTGTTCCTTTCACAAGTGAAAAAATATCTCTTCTCTGGAAATTCATTTCCATTTACTTAAAGTTAAATGGTTTGACTTTGAATTTTCATTATCTGCTGTTGGAAGGAGCTTGTGACAGGTATGAGAGAGAATGCTACAAAGCTTCATTGTATCATCTAATTTTTGCTTCACTTTAGTCAGATATCATTTAGGTAGAGAGTAAAATAGTATACATAGAACAGGATAAGATAGAACAAAACAGAACAGAAATAAAATGAAAATAGGATATATAATGAATTACAGTAGAAAAAATGCCTTTATCTTGAAGTGATTTTTTTTTAGTTATACTGATTCCTCACTAGTGAGAAAATTGAACTAATTTTATATAAAAGGAATATGTCATAACAGGATATGGCATTTATCTTCCTGAGATAGGGGTGACCTCATCATTCACAAGTGGTGTAGCTATGAATGAGTAATCAGCCTCCCCACCCATTAAGTGTAGATAAAGTCCACATCTTCTGTCCAAGTATTAAATATTCGATTTATTATTTTACAACTCACCATCTCTACAAGTGTTCACTGACTGATGCTTCGGTTGCTGCTGCCAGTTTGTATCGTCAGTGGGAAGCAGAAGAAGCTCCTCAAAAGGTGCCCTGTATAATACTGAATGAAAGATGAGAAGGAAAATGAAAATAACAGATGAGAAGAAAACAAGAGAAAATGGACCTGCAGGAAAAAAGATTATGGGCAGAACAAGGATAAGGAAATTCTTTAACTGACCTATACTTTTGTTGTCTGTAATAGTCCAAGAGCTTTATAACATACAAGCAGTGAAAATATTTTTCATATTAATACCTCACATATATCAGCTACCTCCTATCTCAAGTTATATTGCTCAAGTTATTCCCAGAGGAATTTATATATGTATAATGTGGGAGAAATATATAGTTAGGAAAAAAATTCCTTTTTACTATTTATCAGCAGTGCACATTAGGGAAGAGCCACAGTTAAAAAAATACAGTTTATTTCTAGAACTATATAAGATAACATAATTTTCTCTCTCAAATGATGTCACGTGCTGCATTTTGTTTTCATTCCTTTGTAAAAGCAACGAGTGCAGTTTAAGGAAAATATTCGGAGTTTAATTTTAAATCCAAAAGAGCTGGCAGTTCATCTGTTTAGAAGAAAAAGCTCTAAATAGAAGAGGAAGGCAGGAAAAAGACCATCACAACTTAAATGAAAGTACTCAAATATTTTCCATCTTCACCATTCCTTGACTTGCACTCATGGCTGGGAGAATGNAAAAAAGAAAAAGCAGGCAGAGAGTAAGATAGAAGGAAAGTGCCTGGGGAACATAACATCACTATCGAAACCATAAAAGATGTATAAGGACATCAGTGGAAGAACTAGAAAAACTATTAGAAGGATGCCCTGCAGGGCTGTCCCAATGGCTCAGCGATTAGTGCACTGCGCTGCCGCCGGGAAAATGCAGCCCAAGTTTGAGGCTAATCTGAGCCTCTCATCCATCGGTGCTGGCAGCTGAGAGCCCTGTGAGCACGGGGCATCCACGCTGGAGAAAGACTGATACACTGCTCACATACCCAAAAGGATGTACCTAGGCTGGGCTTTGCCCGCTGAAGCTGCCTCAGGAAGGAGTCTCTGGCCTTGCCTATCATCAGCTTGGCCTAATTTACTCTCTGCGAGAAAGCAAAGGAGCACCTCTGGCCCAGCGTGTAATGACAAAGGACAGGTCATCTTCCAAGGCTGGAGCACCACTGTTAAAGTCAATTTCTCGTGTGTTGTATACTTTGCTCTGGCCCTAAATTTTAGTGAATGAGTTATCCCTTTGCACCAGAGGTTTTCTGCAGTGTTGATCACCCACAAATTTTCCAACATCTCTAGCAGATCCAGAGGGTGCCAGCTTATTTTTTTCAGGCTCCGCCTGCTTCTGCAGATCTGTGGTGCTCCTCCAGACAGTTTTAGCACCTATGTTTTCAATTCCCCTGCCTTCAAGATCAGTCTTATGCCTCCAAAGCAATCTGCTACTTCACTGACATCAAATTAAGTCCATGGAGACCACAACTAAATTTTGCTGCTTCCACCTCCCCAAAAACTTGATTCATGCCACACAGCCTGATAAGAAGCCTTATTTGAAAAAGCAGAAAAACAAATCAAATAGAAAAACAAATCAATTAGGGCTTCTAAGAAATGCCATCGTATTATCCTGTATTCTCTGCACATTCAGATTTTTGTTCCTGTTCATCCATAAGATAAGTGAAACTTTAAAAAACACAAGGCTACTCAACAGACATTTTTCTTTCATTTATGTATTTCCATTTATTTGTAGCCTCTGTCAGTGCTCCTAAACAAAATAATTTGCAGAAGCACCTGTTGGTGTGTCCTGGAAAGGCAGGATCAAAAGATAGCTCAAGGTTTTTGACTGCTCTTAGAGGATTCTTACTTTTTTCCCTTTCTAAGTAGTCAGTCTCTTCTAAATCAGAAGGAATGGAAACCAAACATGCTCTCTTTCTCCTAACTATTTTCTGATGAACAAATCTAGGTTAATTATACATACAGCACAAAAAGCATTGGGCTTGCCCTCAGAGCTCTTTCAGACAAGCCTAGTACAGTCCAAGGCAGCCTTTCTTTGGTAGCAGCTGTTGGTGCTCTGCTGAGTCATGCAGCAATGAACACTGAACAAGAAGAACACTCCCATGCCTGTGTTTTATCTCCTACTGTCCAAATTGCATCCAGTGCAGTTTAAAGCTCTGCTAGGTCCTTAAAGACATGCTTCTCCATAGCTGGAGTGGTGGGGCTCTTTCTGCTTTACAACAGTATTATTTTTCCACTCATTGAAGGCAGTGCGTTGTGTTCCTGTGTAGCAGCCCCAGGTGGGCAGCCACGTACATCTGTGGCTCTGCTAACAGCTTCTCAAACTTCTAGCATACATTCATAAGGATCAGAAATAAATATTTTGATCAGCAGCCTTAGTGTTTTTCCAAAAATAATCAAAACTTATGTGGATGTATATTTGTGTCAAAAACTTAAATGCAGGCTAGCCTGTCTGAAATGTCCAGGCACAGGAATCTCTAACAGAGTCCCATTCTTATTTATAACTATTTATTATTCTGCAGTTTCAGTTCTCCCTGTGAGGGTGATTGTCCAAAATTTTCCTTCCTTTTTTCCTTAATTGAGGAATTCAAGCATCAAGCATACTTACAGGTTGTCATCAAAATTTAAACACATATCAAATCTTCTTTCAATTTCAGATTTCTCTTGGGTTAAAAACCAACCAAACCTTCCTAGTGTTTTTATATGATCCATCACAAAGCTTAAAGAGGAAGCTTTATTCCCTTCAAAGATAGACCTTCATCCACATTACCTGCATTTCTATTGTTGCTATCCATACTATAGTAACTACTGAAAATAACTACCAATGTTACATGGAGCCCTCAATAAGTGCCCTTACATTTCACACTTCAGAATTCCTTGCTTGAGGACTTGAATTTTGACAAAACTGGAAAACTATTGGTCAGAAGACATCTTCTTAGTCCACTGCTAGACCTTTCTTCTAATTTTCATTTTCACAGATAGGGTAGCCCACAGACTGGCCATAAATTGTACCAAATTTGGAATGTGTTGAGTTAGCTCCTTTTTTTTCTTCTTTGGTTGTAAGTATTCTCACCACCTCAAAGTGTATTTTCATTATCAGAAATTGATCTGGACTCTGGTTGGTATCCAAATAAAGTTGAATAGTCCATTTGTTTGAATTTACTCAGGAAGGCTACCTAACATTCTTGACTTTTCACTCCCAATATTAATATATTATCTCATTTTTTTCATTAATGAGTGGACAACATAGAAAACATCTTTGTGACTTTTGAGACTCAAACAAAATGAGGTATTGGCAACAAATTGGATGGAGAACTTCTGGACTCTCTGAAGGAAACAGGAAACGTGATTTTCTCATTGTCAATATATGTTCTAGGTATTACAGAATTAAGCCACTATTTTATTCATTACACATTTATACACATATATTATACAAGGCAACATATATTTGGCTATAGAGTATCTATAATTTGTGTATATAGATGTCTATTGGAAGAAAATTATAATTTTTCTTCCTTCAAAATTCATTAAAAAGGCTTTCTTGTACCTTTTTTATTTTTGCTCCAACATGGATCCTTATTTGCCTTTAATAACTTGACAGCCAGTAATGACTGCATTTTACCAGTACATCGATAGGACAGGTTGGTGAAAATTACTACTTGTGGATGGTATGGCCTATTCCTTCTGCATACATATGACAGAAGGAAAAGCAACAGGAACTCCTCCAGCAAGCTATCATTTCTTTTGAAATGTGTTCCTTATTCCAGCAAAAAACCTCCTACAGGTTTTCAGGAGTATTTAATTTAATATAGCTTTGGCCTCTTTAGTATGGAACAAGAAGAAATATCAGAGACCCCATACAAGTAGGTATTATAACAACAGCAGCAACATCTGCACAATGTCAGAGTTTATTTATAGTTGCAACGTGTAATAATTGCTATTTATTTCTTCCTTTAACTGAACTAAATCAATATTTTTTTCCTAAAGTAATTAAACCATATGGAGATAAAAACTATCATACAGGTAGAAGTAAAATTTGAGTATTTAGGTCGTATAGCAGTAATTCTTCTAAGATTGAAATGCAATCACTTATTCATTAAAAAGTTACAATTTGTGTTGAATAATGTTACTAACAGTCCATGCTATTTCCTGTGTTGTCAATTCAATAATGGCTTGTCTATATGTCCTGTCCTTCACTATATGCCAACCAAGCATGGTGGCTAGTTTTATCTAGAATATACTCTAATCTGTTACTCTTTCTTAGGCTGAACTTTTGATTCTAATCAACTTTAGTTTTAGTCAACTGTTTTCAGCTTATAAATAAATACAAAGGGTGAAAATCTGCATAATAAAGAATATATTATATGCAAAAAGTCTTGAATTAATAAAATGACTAAAGCTGATATATCAAACACCCGAAGAAGAGAAAAAAACAAGGTTAAGATTTTTCTTGAACTCATTGTACACCTTACACTTTTTATGGCATGCATTAATAATACTTCAAAGTTCACATATCCGAAGATAGGAAGAAGAATTATTCATAGCAATAGTGTTCTTAGTTTAAATAGCAATACTGTTCTTAGCTCTCAGAATATTCTTATGGGTCCTTGCTACTTCTACTAACATTGCTCTTTTACATTTGCTTTTTAGGTGAAGAGGAGTCTTTGACTGGGAATAATGCAAAATAATTTGAATTTGGAGAGACTCTAAACTCTCCAAACCACTGTTATAACAGATGATGCCTGACATTGCCAATCATTCTGTCTTCCTTTTACTGATATTAGTAGGAGGCCGTGTACATGCCTTCATAGGGTGCTGTTTGGTTTGTGGATCACACAGGTCTGGAGTTAATTTATTTAATGCATGGACTTTAAAATATCTGCTGTCTTCACTGTTAGTTAGAAAGGTCTTTAAAACTTGAAAGAATATCCCTTAATGTGGCTTTCAAGGAAAACAAGCATTTAGGGGAAAAAAAAAGAAAATAAAAAAACGCCATACTCTATACATGCTATTTACATGCTAACTTGAATATGCCTTTATAAGTACCAAGCAGTATTTCTTCGAGTAGGAACTTTATGTTGATATTGTTCATTTTATCATATACACATTATTCCATAACTAAAAAAATATCATCATTTTGCAGGCAGATGCCTAGTGATTTGTTTCTAGGTTCAGTTATGATGCTGCAAGGTGATAAATTAATATTTACCTTTCTAAGGAATTCCAGGGTTGAATCCTCACTATCATATATAGAATTTGACTCTTCTGTTAACTTGGAATACTTTTCATGCACAAGTATTCAGAAGTCTAGTCGAGCCAAAATGGAGACCATTGTCTGAGATACAGTCCTTGTTTGGAGAGTAAAACTGAGGATTTCCTGAGGCTTCATGCTGTGAGAAGAGGAACTGGGGAGCCAAAGATGAGTCAATGCCTTTTCCCACCACCAAGCGCTGAAGTTAACATGCATTTGAATCTCTATTTCTTTGTTCAGAATTACTGTAAATGTTCTCTCGTGCAGAAATTGCTCAATCTAAGGATGGTTGTAGTTACACAGTCATTCAAGTGAATTAATGCAGGGAAACAAAGAAGACTCACTTCATCACTGACGGACACAAGCCGTATGCAGTGGCTGAGTGAACACTGGCTCCTCTGGTGTCCTAGCCTGGATACCAGCAGCAGTGTCTGCTTTGGACAGCAGCAGTGCATGCCTTCCTAACAGCTAATTATTCCTGCAGAGTGACAGTAGGATGCTGATTAAAAATATATATTAATATATATGGTATATTATACCTATAAATATATCTTGCCTGATTTATTTGGTCTGAGCTCATCTATAAATTGTCTGGCTTCTGAAGGAAAATGGCAAAATTGTCTTGCATGTAGAGGGATAGATTTCAAGTTAAATCAGGGGTTAGAACAAAAACATCCAAATGAGTAACAAGCTCCAAAGAGCTCAAACAAAGCAAACTTTAATACATAAATATCAGAATGCATTTGTATGTCTTGAGCAGAGAACAAACCTAAGATCTGGATGGATGGGAGAAANNTCAGGTAACACTTTCCCTCTGAAAAGGGGGTAAAAAAAACAAGAATAAGAAGAGCATTCTAGTACAACACAGTAGTCAGGCCTCCAGTAAGCCTCATTCAGTCATGAATTTGAGTAATTGAGATGTAGTCTGTTTCAAGCAAGGAAGCAAAAGCAAACATACTCCTCATCCGTCAATTATCTCCATTGTCAGTTTAATTTCATGGAAGAATTCTGCAGTTNATATATATATATACATTCTCAAAATACACACTTATATTGTACTGGACCTTTCATCTGACTTACATGAAAGTTAAGGAGGAATGTTAATCCATTTGTTTTTAATACCTCATTCTGGGTTTTTCATCTTTTCCCTACACCCCCAATAAATAGTTTATAGCAGAGTAATAGAAAAAGGTCTGGAAGATGCTTCTTTCTTTCCTATGAGGTGATATTCAGTACTGCTTGTCAGCAAGTCAACTACAATCCCAAGGAAGAAGTTTTCACTGAAGTATATTGACGTTTGCTTTTGTCTTTACAAGGTGTTTGAACATTCAGGCTTGAAAGTATGATAGTGGAATGAGTGGCCTGATGCTGTCCAAAATGACAAAGTGAATTGAGAGTAATTTTTAATAGTGTTTCATTGGAGTCAATGGGCCAATATTATCAGAAGTGTGTCCCACTGCAGTTGTGGAGATTCATTTTTTATATGAAGTCACTGAAGTCAAAGGTAACAGGCAACAGAAAGTTAACCCCACACAGTGCAATTACATTCAATGTAACCTCATCTTGTGGCAAAAAAACCCCTACTTTATTAAGTACAAGATTCATGTATCATCACTTTCACACAATATATTAAAAAACCCACCAGGGTAGTGTCATACAGGATGGTGAGGTAACTAGTGCAGCTAGGCTTTTAGGAAAATTGCACAATACCACTTAAAAGCACAGATCTCATACTCCTACAGCATGCTTTCAAGAGAGAAATGTAGGCAAGATATCCCTTATCCTATATCCTTTGAATAGTGCCTCAAGCTCTTGCTTTTGCTAGATAGTCATGAGAATCAGGCTGGAGGAGTCTGATGTCTCATGCAGAGGGTGACAGTTGTAAAAAGACACATTCACTGCCCCTCTCTCTCTGAAAACTAAAGAAATGAGAGCAAAACTAACTTCACTTTAGTGAACATTTAGAGGGTCTGCACCATTTGATTAATGGAGAATTCATTTAGCTACTTATCAGGGAAAGCAATCTTCAACTTTTTTTTCAACTTAATCTCTATTAACTTCCAAAATGTTCAGAGGAGCTTATGTGAAACCAGCAGGTGCACAAGTATATCCTCTTATGTTTTGTATGAGTCCAAAGTGAGAGACAGTTTTTACTTAACCATTGCATGGATTCTGTCATTCCACAAACACCACTGTATGATCACATCACAGTAGAAAACTCTGTCAATGGAAAAATAGTATACAAAAGCATGAATTAGGTATATGAAGGTAAGCATATAGTTCAGTGATTATATATTGTATAGTTGATGTGCAGTTTTAAGTTCTGGGGTTTTTTTCCTCCACAATTCTGAAATATTCTCTATGCTCTACATCTCTTTCCCATCAATTATTATAATATAAATCCTTTTGTTGTAAGTACAGCAATTCGAACTTTCACTGGAAGCTTAAGTCTTTATAATCATTAATGTCTTTGCAATTCAGAATAATTCTGTAATTGTGGAACGCCTGGAGTGAAAGTATTACTTAATGTCTCCTCAACACTGGGACAAAGGACATGAGCCAACTTTGATGTGTATAGGGTAACAAAAGATAAACAAAGCGCAATAAAGGACTTAAAAAGTGTAAGTCAGATTGCAGATTATAGTCTCAAATCTATCCTCCCAGACTCCAGGTGGGAAGTGATGAGAATGAAGGAGCGAAATGCTAAAGGTTCTGTCTCCTTCAAGTCTCATAGGTGATTTTGTTCATTCTGCCTTAGCTGCTGGGAGCAAATCAGATATCTCAGTACCGAGGACATTTCTGTAGCTTGAAAGTCACACCAGCATATAACATGCTTTTCAGGTCCACGTGGAAGTGTTGGCTCCAGACCAGCCCCACAGGTACAATACTCTGTTTCACTGCTCACACTGATGCCAGCTCTCTTTTAATGCCAGCTCTCTGCATAGGTTGGGAAGAATTTTTATCTGCTCTCACTTGGCCTTCTGATGCAGATTCATAGAAACAGGTTGTTGCAAGGAATTATCATTATTTTTATCTTTTTGTCTTAAACATTCCCTTAGATGGTTTTCGTTGTAAAATTGGTCATTTTAAACTTTTTCAAAGTCTTAAAAGAGAAAAAAACCCCAAGAGATACGGTGTATCTGGAGATATTCTTTAAAAAACTCTCTTCATGGAGTGACATGGAGTTACTGAAATATGTGGTAATCAAAGATGATTTTGAGAAAACACAGCAGTCAGTCCTGGGCAGGTCACTGAGAATTGGCTGACTGGTTTTGGCCAGGCAAGTTCTGTGTGTTGGCAGCTATGCTCACTCCTTCCTTGGAGAACTTAAAGGGAGGACAAGTCACTGTCCCAATAATTTCTGGAGAATTAATGTTACTGAAAAAAGAATGAAAAATGTGTTTTGAGGGTTTAGTACCTTTTGAAAAAATAGTTTGAGTTAGAGAGTTAGATGCCAGGATTAGTCAAATCAATGTGATTTGAAATGGCAGAGACGATAAACCCTAAAAAAGAAAAACCTTTTATGGTGACTTTATCACAGTGTTCATCTTAGAAGGGCATATACATAATTATGTATGCATGGTAGAACCCCTGTAAAGTAATAATTTTAATGAATAGCCCTGTTAAAATAATACATTTCTGGGCACCAAACCAAATATGTACAGGAATACAAGTGGAAACCTTCTGAATGATAAAGCAGAAAACTAAAAAGAAAATAAAGAAAACTAACAAAAAGAACATTCAGTAGGAAATTGGACTGATACGCCTGCTTATATTAATAGCTGTACATGTTTTCATGAAATCAAAATAAATTTGATAAAAGAGACTTTTAAAATTACTATATGCTGTACAAACATTATTTATTAAAAATAAAAGATTTTTCCCTAAGAAGGTTGATTCTAATTTCATCTCTTTTTCTGATTTCAAAAGAATTGTACCAGGAATGCACTTGTTCCTTTTAGAGTATTTGTTTCATGGCAGTTGTATGTTTTGTTTTATTAGGACAGCACTGCACACTGTTTGATAGAAAATCGGTCTCTGATCAGCAAACCTTATTCTGCTTAAAAAGCTTTACCTCATGGAGTGCTTAGATCCAGGTTCTCAAATAGTTTTATGTACCCAACTCTTTTAAGAAAATAAAGTGATACTACCTAAGTTTTAGGTCTTCAGAAATACTTGGTTTTCTGAACTTTATTTAAAGTGCCAAGGTCATCAAGTCTCTCAGTAGGCAGCCAGCACAGTGGGGCTTCAGACACATGCTGTCATTCTCACACGACATTCAACTTTTCCCCCCGAATCTGGGAGCCAAAGCTGGCGGCTGTATACAGCCTGAGAATGATGGGAGCAGAGCACGGGAATGTTAGTTTAGTTTTGCAAAAGAAATTGACTAATCAGGGAGGATCTGAACTTCAAAGGACCACGTCAAACATTCAGTTTTGCTTCTCTGAGCAGCAGGTTACCAGTGTACAGGATCCTCTGGAATGTGATTAGCTTGGTAAGACTTTCATTAAGATTGTATCTTCCAGATCTCCTGTTCTGAGATCAGATCAATTTGTTGCTGAAATTCGTTCTTATTTTAAAAGGGAAGGAAACAATGCCTCCAGGAGAGGGGGAAGTGACCCAGCTAGCAGTGAACAACCTTCTTCTAAATGACAAAAAGTCTTACAACTGAAAATTGATCAAAAAGCTCAGGAAAACAATTACATTTGGAGAATGGATAGCAAGGTGTAAGAAAGAAAGGACAGTCTCAAATACTATAGAATATGAAAACATATAGCGAATCAATTTTCTAAATTGTATTTTGAAAGTTAAGCATTTCTTGACTTGGTAAGACTGTAATACTGGTTTCGGTGTCATTTTTGTGCCTCGTGAATTTATTTCACTTTTCACACACTCTTCATTCAAAAAATATATATTACTGAGAATGTTGTTGAAAACATTCCTGGAAAGTTCTAATAGATTATTCAAGAGTAAAAGTTAGTGTTAAGAGGTAGTGATGCTCCATATCAAGTTATTTAGTTTATTCTAGATCTCTTTATGCTTCAATCCAAACCCAGGACTACCTCTGTCTCTCCATGATGACTGTGAGACAACCTCCTGCCACGGTGACTTGTTCTGAAGTTGCCTGAATTAGGAGGCAGTGCTTTGGATCTATATTTCCATGGATGAAATACAAGAGATTAAGTGATTCCAAGCTGCTAACCTCGGCCTCTATCCTTCTATCTGTTTTAGAGCTCTTGTGATTCATTGCCATTCTTCTGAAGTCACAGAGAAAGGACANTATCTATCAGGCATATGGAGATAACAGCCCAGAATTTTTACGAGACCTTGGAGAAGTTAGCTTGCCAGAATTTGAAACCCTGGAAGTTTACTTCTTTTAGCTTGGGAGAAAATTTCCTGAGCCTCTGGTTGTTTTTTTTTCTTCCAGGAGAATCTGTTAATAAATTGGCTAATATATGACCTTTGTTTAGAAATGGGTGAGAGTGAAGTACAGATAAAAACAGCTGAAAAATAGTACATATTTATAAGAAGTAATTAAAATTTTTTTTCAATTGTATTTTAAAGCCCATCCTCATGAGACTTGCTTGAAGCTGTACTGTGTTAGGTTGAAGTCAGTGAAATTTTATTGTAGCAGAAAGAATTGGGTCCTTGATAACAACTTTATAATGGCTATAAAGGATTTCCAGAGTAACATATGATTTAATTGCTGGAGATTTTTTAAAAGCTTAGTATTAGGCATAAGGTGGGTTGATGAGAGGGCAAATGTTTCCTCATGTCCTGTTGAGAGACTGAGACTTTTTAAAAAACTATATTTGATGAAAATCTTACTATTTTTTTCCTAATGGAAATGTTAATAATCAAAACATCCCTGTTCCCAAAAGAAGCAGCATAGGATTATTCATATTCTGCTGCTAAATGCCTTAGATTTTGATGTCCACTGGAACCAGCACCTGATGACGAGATTTTGTAAATACAATTAATCTGAAAAACAGTAAAGTAACTCAGTTTCTAGCTACATTTATCTTTGTAGGAACAAACTTTATGAAGAACACCAGATAGGCAAAAATGTTAACACAGCAATCTCCTGAATTTAGACCTTGCTAATACTGACTTCATTTTCCATTTGATCTATAGGTGTTACTTTAAAGGTATTTGAACCATATATTTTAATTATTTATAATTCTAAAAACATAGTGGAGGCAGAAGCAGCCTGTACTAAAGAGATATCAGAAGCAAAGGGTTCAGTAGATAAAACTACTTATTTCATTCATTAATTTTCATCTAGCGGAAATGTGAGGCATAGTTCACACCAGGCACAACACTGAATAACTGTGAAACAGTTTAAAGAAGTCATTTCTCTCCCAGGCAACCTGCACCATCTCCCTGCCTGTTGCCTTTTATGAATGAATGCTGCAGCTTGTTGGGAGTGTGCTGAGGCTCCATTTGGCTTCAGGGAGAGCCAGGTTTGGCTCTGACATAACTGATTTCCCACCAGCATCTTGCATGAACTATTTTTATAAGGACCAGAGTGAGGTTTTTCTTCTGTCCAGAGAGAACTAATCTAGCAGCAGTCAGTTATGAGCAATCATTGACCATTTGGAGTAATAACCAGTTTATTAAGGAAGATATTTACAAAGGTACTACAATTACAGCCAACTTCTAAAGAAATATAAATCTCCTGATTTCTTAGTGCCTCCAAATTCTTTTCACTTCCAACCTGTATTTCTTTTACAGACCTAAATGATAAATTCTGAGCAAACAGACACGTGGCTTTTACCTAAGTCCATTTCCCCTCACTCTAAAGAACTCTAAGAAGAAAAAAGGAAATAAATTACCAAAAACTGAAAATAGCTACAGCAATACTGCTTCTTGGATAAAAATCTAGGAAACCCAGATTTAAGAATTCTGCCAAATTCAGAAGTTATTAATCAGGGCCAAGGTCTTTAATTTACAATAACTGGCATCTTAGAATACTGGCTCAGCAAGTGCTTTTTGGAAACAGAGAGTGCTGGGCACCTTGTCCCACACAGCTGAAGTAGCACTGTGAAGAAACAGAGGCAAATTTCAGGTGAAGCACATGATTGCATAGCTGTTTTAACACCCATGTAGGGCTTGGGGAATCAGTGAATCAGCTGGGCTTACAATTTGATTTTGCCTCCCACATGGAAAATTTCCATCCCGTGCATAAAGCTTGAGATGGACTTTATTCAGCTTATAAAGCTCTCTCTGTAACTTTGTAAATTCAAAACTTGTCATCGCATTTTTCCTCATAAATGGAATCATTTAAGTATTTTCCCACAATTTAAATCAATCCTTACTAAATGGTCAAAATTTCACCAGTGAACACCAGCACTGTTGACTGAAATCAAACCATTGCAAACAGTGCTCAGCTCTGACAAATTAAACTTATCCACCCAGGATAAAACTGGTATTAGTTTGAAACCCACATTGTTTCACTGTTCTTGCCTAAAGGCACAGAAGTGGGAGTTAAGGACCTCTCAGTGCAAATTTTTTTTGCATCCATCATGCATAGGATGCCTCTAAACAAGCAGGAGTATGGGTGTCTTCTGAGGACAAGAGACCAGCAACCAAACTGCTGCTGCATCAGTTAAACTGTGAGTACAATGAAACCTAGAGCTGGAGCCATTTGGCCAAGAGCCTTGTGATCTGCTGTGCTATGCCATGGCTTTCCTGAGGAGATTTGGCTTCATCATGAATGCCAGTGGCCATTGCCATCTCTGTGTGATTGAGGTGTGGATAGAGTAACAATATGGGAGTGGCATTGGGAAATTCAGATATTTTTTTTTCTCTCTCTCTCTTTTTTCATCTTATTTTTCCACTTCCATGTGTTTTTGTTCTGATTTTGAGGACAGAAATAATCACACACTTACCCTGTAATAATGTAGTAATCTGTCATATAAATACCCTGCCATTATATGGTAATTATGGTTTCATTAAATGATCAACAGCTACCATGTTAGCCAAGAATAATTACACATTTGTGCCCTGTATCTTAAAGTGTTCTCAGCTCCCTTTTTTTTAATTCAAAAAGGGAAAAAAATGTTCCCTCGTGAGTAAGATCACAATTTGGCCCAATGTATGCATTTATTCAGTATGACTTGGAATGCCACAATCTCCTATTTTGACTTTATTTCACAGCATACCAAGGCCTCATTTAAGGGAACTTCACCACAGCTATTATGGCTGCACATTTTCAAAGTTTCCTGAATAAGGGGCCATTCCACATTACTGCTTTTTTTCCTTTACACTTCCAGTGCCAGTATATTACTTCCCAGAAATTTAATAACACAGTAGTGCCTGCATTGCAGCTCTCTGTCTGTACAACCTAGTTGAACATTTGACATTGGCTCAAACAATCTTGGAAGTTCCAGTGATTGCCCTCAGACCTAAGTATCTTCTTGTAATTAGTAAAAAGACATTCTCCCCTTGGAATTTTTTTCCCTGTAAGTTGAAATTTGAGATATTGGACATAAGAACCATATATATACAGATATATAATGTATAACATTCATTGAAGCAGCCTTAAATTACACTAAATAGACCAGTGTATTTAGATCTGCTAAATTTTACAGTGTGGACATGGTAAAAAAAATTGCTTTTGAGAATTCATTGAAACTGTGGTTGTTAATAACACAAATATGCTGGATAAAAACATAATGAATGAATTTAGGGTGCAGTTTGGGTGCCTTATCATGGCCTTTTAGGCCCCTGAATCATCCTGGGGTACCTAAACCAGTGGCACAGAGATGGCAGATCCTGAGGGAGACCAATGGCCTCCAGGAGTGCTAACTACAGCCTGGGTGGGTTATCCTTGGGTAGCAAAAGTGACAGCAGCCCATCTATGTTTGGGCACTGAGCTGTGCCCTAAATTTCTGATCATGGTCAGCTCATCTTCCTCCTGGACAGGTAAGTGGTGTGTTGAAGTCAGGAAACTTCGTTTGAAATTGGTTCCATAGCTCTAATTCAATTTACAAGATCAATATTTTGTTTTCAAGGACATATTTGTAAACACTGGATGGGGAAGAGGGGAGGAAGGACAGGAAGCGGAGAACAGGAGGGAAAGGAAGTGCAGTTTTGCAGCCCCTGTAATTCTCTACCATAACATGGATATCTTTGGTCCATTAATTTCTGTATTTCTCTTCTGTTCCCAACTATTTTTGCTCTGCCAAGAGCATACTTTTGTGGTCATTTTACAGGTTTGGGATACACTCTTCCTCATCAACTTTCCCTTTTCCTACTCTTACTGAAGAGCCTCTGTTGGAGTTGTTTTGACTTATTTGTCAGCATTTTTCCTTTCCTTTTCCTGTGTAATTGAAATTGTCAGTTCCAGAATTTCAGAGAACCTTCTATTTACAACATTCATAGGCTCTGATTCATCGTGCTAACTTGAGCCCATACATAACTTGACACATCCATTAAAATTACGCATAAACTGAAATAATTGAACATGTGTTCACAGGAGATTTTCCAAAGCATTTCACCTCACTAAAATATAAAAAGGGCAAGGTTATTGCAACACATACTCAGCACTATTTCCTTGTGTTTGGAGTGGCTCTAGGAGAACCTATTTTCCTTTTAGATAAACACATATGAAGTTTACATTGAGTCAAACGCAAGCAAAACTTCAAACTCAATACACGCCCAGTGGTTGAAGGCTGTCATCCTGAAATGTAAACTTTAATCCAGGGGAAAACTATGTCTTGCCACCATATCTTTATGTTAAACATTTATTTATAATTCTTAAAGAGAGAAAAAGTCTCCCTTTCTGTGATACAAGTAATTTATCCCAAATTAATAGGATAGATTGGATTTTTTTAAAGTTCAAGACAGAATCTGGATGGGATTGAGTACTGAACTCTAATCATAACATGCTGTATTGAGTGACAGTGTTTGTCCTGTGAGTACATGCCCCAAATCACCACAGTAATCTGTTCTTAGACCATAACACAGACTGCTGTGTACCTTTTTTTATTGATTTATATTTGTACCATGTTGCCATTTCAAGTGAGATAGAATATACTCAGTAAGAAACAGGTATCCTAACACGATCTTTCAGGCTGTGTGAGTCCAACAATCTGTTGTTACTACAAATGCCTGTGAGGTAGTTTCTTCTTGGAAATAAATGAGTAGAAACACAAATAAAAAGGTGTACAACACATGAGAATGGCGAGTATGCAGACGTAATCCTTAATTTTTGTAAATCATCACAGGTGCTATAGAGGTTATGAGACACAATGAAGTCCTGTGCATATTGCTGAATAAATAAGGAGGATCAGAAAACCCAAAGAATTTCTAGACACTGTAGAGATGTTTGTCTTCTGCTCTTACATTCCACTCAGTAATAAGCCTTATCTTTAGATACTTTCAGGGCATCTAAAAAGTATTTTCCAAGTAGAATTTATTCCAAGTCTCTGTTGTGAATGTACAAGTATAAAGAAAAGAAGAACTTCGGCCACATAAAGGAAAACGCAATCAAGAAATTCAAAGCAAGATTTGTACTCCCCCTCCCCACTTAGCACTCAAGAGAGGAAACCTGACTGTTGAGAGGGGAAAAGCAGCTCTATCATGTTTTATTTATATATTTATTTATTTTTAAAAACCTTTACTAAGAAAGGGAATAATTTAATACCAGGAAACATACAAAAGAAAGATGACCACTGATACTATATGCAAGTAGAGCATACTGAGGTAACTTGACCTATATTTTAAAAAAT
>VZTR01024726.1:3748-14733 GCA_013400775.1 Chaetops frenatus | reverse complement strand
GTGATTGTGAATATCTGAGTGTGAGTTTGTGCCCCTGAGAGTGTCTGTGTGTGGTTGTGAATATCTGAGTGTGAGTTTGTGCCCCTGAGAGTGTCTGTGTGTGATTGTGAATATCTGAGTGTGAGTTGGTGCCCCAGCAGTGTCTGTGTGTGAGTTTGGGTGAGTCTGGGTGTGTTTGTGTCTGATTGTGAATATCTGAGTGTGTGTTTGTACCCCTCAGAGTGTCTGGGTGTGTCTGTGAGTGTTTGTGTGTGATTGTGAATATCTGAGTGTGTGTTTGTGCCCCGGGAGTGTTTATTTGGTGTGTCTGTGTGTGATTTTGTGCAATTGTGGATATCTGAGTGTGTTTTTGTGCTGCAGCAGTGTTTATTTTGTCAGTCTGTGTGTGATTTTGTGCAATTGTGAATACCTGAGTGTGTGTTTGTGCCCCGGCAGTGTTTATTTTGTGTGATTTTGTGCAATTGTGAATACCTGAGTGTGTGTTTGTGCCCCGGCAGTGTTTCTTTTGTGTGATTTTGTGCAATTGTGAATACCTGAGTGTGTGTTTGTGCCCCGGCAGTGTTTCCCGTGTCCGTGGCTGTGTGTGAGCTCAGCAGCTGCCGGGAGCCCTCCGGGATTTCTCATCCCAAACTCTCCAGCAGTTCCTGTCCCGGGGCCAAGCCCAGGCAGCAGCAGCAGCAGCGGGGGGGGGAGGTTTGAGTTAAACCCCACCCAGGGATGGGGGTGAGGGGCTTGGGGGCTGCTCTGCAGCTCTGGGTGGGTTGCGGCGAGATCAGGCCGTGGGGAGGAGTGGACGGACAAAATTTTGGGGATTCCTCACTTGATCCCCGGGGCAGAGCCGAGCCCCTCTGGGTCGGCAGCCCCCGGTGCTGTCCCCGCCGAGCTTCACCTGCAGAAACTGCCTTAAAAACCCCTCGGAGAGGTTCAAAACCAGCAGAGGGGGAGGCTGGAGGGACGCACCGCCCCGTGTCTGCCAGGCCAGACCCGAGAGGGGCCGAACCCACGCCGGGATCAGCTCCCAAAATCTCCAGAGCAGCGGCTGCCGGGCTGAGCGGAGCCGCGGGAGCTCCGGGGCGCGGGGATCCGGCGCAGCCCCGTGCTGGCTTTGGCCCGGGGTTTGCAGAACGCATCCTCTTCTTCTCTTCCCCCTGCTCTTCCAGCTGGATGCTCCCCGGCCCAGCTCTGCTCCAGGCTCAGCCCTACACGGCCCGGGCAGCTGCAGGGGCTGATTTCCCTGGATTTCCTTCCTTTTCCAAGTGGGGAAATGCTGAGCTGGGGATGCAGAGAGTTTTTGCACGGGGGTTTGTTCCCAGCCCAGCTCAGAGTTCTCTGCAAGGTTCCTGTACCTCCAGCCTGGGGAAGAGGGGGAGGGATTTGAAAAAGTGGCTTAAAAATCTGTTAAATGCTTTGAGGGGAAATGGCTTTGGAGCTTTTCTGCCTCCCCTGTGGCCTCACAGGAGCTGGGGGTGGGCAGAGGGAGGCTCAGCTCCCAGCTGGGCTGGTGGCCTGAGCAGGAGCACTGGGACCTGCCCGAGGTGCTTGGGGACACCTGTGAGTGCCCAGTTTGGTGTTTTCATCTTGGAGGGGCACCCACGAGTGCCCAGTTTGGTGTTCCAAAGTCTGAGGGGCATCTCTGAGTGCCCAATTCAGTGTTTCCATCTTGGAGGGGCATCCATCAGTTCCCAATTTGGTGTTCCCAAATTTGAGGGGCATCTGTGAGTGCCCAATTCAGTATTTTCATGTTGAAGGGGCATCCATCAGTTCCCAATTCGGTGTTCCCAAGTTTGAGGGGCATCTGTGGGTGCCCAATTCAGTATTTTCATCTTGGAGGGGCATCCATCAGTTCCCAATTTGGTGTTCCCAAGTTTGAGGAGCATCTGTGAGTGCCCAGTTCAGTATTTCCATGTTTGAGGGGCATCTGTGGGTGCCCAATTCAGTATTTTCATCTTGGAGGGGCATCCATCAGTTCCCAATTTGGTGTTCCCAAGTTTGAGGGGTGTCTGTGAATGCCCAGTTTGGCATGCCCCTGTTGAAGGGGCATCCATCAGTGCCCAATTTGGTGTTTCCCATCCATCAGTGCCCAATTTGGTGTTTTCATCTTGGAGGGGCATCCATCCGTGCCCAATTTGGTGTTTCCCATCCATCCGTGCCCAATTTGGTGTTGGGGACCTGTTGTCCCTGTTTCCTGTTGGAGGGGCACCCACGAGTGCCCAGTTCGGTGTTCCCAGGTTTGGGGGGGGGTCTGTGAGTGCCCAGTTCAGTGTTTCCATCTTGGACAGGCATCCATCAGTGCCCAGTTCCATGTTCCCACATTGAAGGGCTCTCACCTCCACCCCAAACCATCCCAAACCCCCTCCTCTTCCTCACCTCCTCCACAGGGAGACCCAAGCTGTGAACCCGAGCAGGGCCTGACCGAATTTGCCTCCTTCAGACCCCTCCTTGCAGCGTGGGGAGGGCGAGGGCATCTCCTTAATTCCCACCTGCCAGGGCTCCAGAGCCTCAATTCCATCCCTGTCCCTCCTCAGGGAGCAGCTCTGTGCTGCTCCATCCCAAATCCTCGCTCCCACCTCTCCCTCCTCCCTCTCTGGGTGACTCTGGACAGGGATGAGCAGCCAGGTCCCTCCTGTCCCCGGTGACATTTGGGTGCTTTTGTGACATTTGGTGGCTTGGGCCGGGGCCAGCAGCTCTGTCACGCACTGCCGAGCCTGGGAATTCTCCCTCCATCCCCTTTCCCAAGTTTTACAATCCAGATTGGCTCATTTGTGTCCAGTTCTGGGCCCCTCAGTTTGGGAAGGACGTTGAGACTCTTGAGAGAGCCCAGGGGAGGCAGCGAGGCTGGAGAGGGGCTGGGAGCACAAACCCTGTGAGGAACCACTGAGGGAGCTGGGGGTGCTCAGCCTGGAGAAAAGGAGACTCAGAGGGGACCTTGTCACTCTCTCCAGCTCCCTGAAAGGTGGCTGCAGGCAGCTGGGCTTGGGCTCTTTCTCCAGGCAGCACTGACAGAAGCAGAGGACCCAGCCTTGAGCTGCACCAGGGGAAATCCAGGCTGGATATTGGGGAAAAGTTTCTCCCAGAAAGGGGGATAAAGTATTGGAATGTTCTGCCTGNCTGTGTGATTTTGTGATTTTGGAATTCTGGGATTTTGTTATTCTGTGTGATTTTGTGATTTTGGGATTCTGGGATTCTGTTATTCTATGTGATTTTGGTNTGTGATTTTGGGATTCTGGGATTCTGTGTGATTTTGGGATTCTGGGATTCTGTTATTCTATGTGATTTTGGTATTCTGGGATTCTGTGTGATTTTGTGATTCTGGGATTCTGGGATTCTGTGAATTTGGACCCACCCAGGCCATGGAGTAAACAGGGAAGCTGAGGGTGCCGGGGTGGTTTGGCCCAAGCTCAGGTGGGCTTTGCTGCTCTCTCCCAGCTGCACACGGAGCTTTTTCCCCGGAGTTTTGTTCCCTGGCATCTCCGGAGATGGGCTGGGTGCCATCACAGCCCCTCCCACCCAGCAGGGGCCGGGACATGGCAAACCAGGGCCAGGAATAGCCCCAGGTCGTTTGCAGAGAGAAGAGGCCCCTGTCTGCCTCGGTAATTATTTTTCAGAGGAATTAGCAGAAAACAGGAGGAAAAAACAGATTTTTTTTTTTAAACTTGCTGAGATGATCCTTCCTGCACTGAGAGAGAACAGGGACAGCAGGAAGCAGGAGAAGCTCTTTCCTCCTCCTCTCCTTCCTCTTCCTCCTCCTCCTCCTCCTCTGTGTGAAGGTGATGGAGACAAATCCACCTCCAGAAGCAAAACCTGCCTGGCTCTGGCTCTGCTCATTCCCAGCTCCCCTTTTCCCTTCCCAGCAGGACATTTGCTACCCCCATGTCCCTCTCCACATCCCCAACTCGTGCCTGTGTCCCAGCTTGGCAGCCCAGACTTTGGGACACACATTTTTCCTTAATTCTTTCTGCCTGTTCCCAAGGATTTTTGCCCCAGGGCGTGGGGAGGAGGTGGAAAAAGCTGTTGCTGTGCTCAGCCCCAAAACACGAAACATTCAGCCCCAAAATGCCCCTGGGGGCTGCACCAGGTGCCCCAAGCTGGGAATTCTCCCTCAGGAACCCTTGAGTGGGACTGCCCTGCTCTGAGACAGGAGCAGGAACAAAGAAAAACCCCATCCAAATATCAAAATAAACGGGTTTTTTTCTCGTCTCAGCACTGATTTAAATGCAGGATTGCAGAGCTGCACGCAGCCATCCTCAAAGTGCAAAGAGCCCCTCCCAAAAAAAGCCCTGAGAGAAACAAATCTGTATTTTTTTTACCCCACAGAAAGATTTTTTTAAATTTTTTTTGCACCGAAAGATCGATTTCTGTTTTTCTTTCCAAGTTTTCCTTGTCAGCTCCTGCAAACGCTTCGCTCGTGTTTGTTCTTTGAACAACAACAAAACTTGAAAAAGCAAGAAGAAGAGAGGGGGGGAAAAAAAAAAAAAGAAGGCAGAATTCTGGCTTTTTTCAAAGTTTCTGGGTTTGAGCAAAACAAAGCCAGGCCTTGGGGCTGTGTCGCCCCTGCTCCTGCTCCAGCTCCTGATTGAATTTCCTTGGAAAGCGCCTGCCTGGGAGCTGCAGAAACCCAAGCTCTCCTCAGGGTATTTGCTGGAGTTCTGGTGATTTTTCCCAGAATTTTTCCATGCCTGGATTTCCCCCTTCCTGTGGGATGGGCACCAGCCCCCACTGCGATCGACCCACAATCACTTCCANCTGCCAGCAGTGCTGAGAAGTTTTGGGCTCCATCTCCCCAAGAGGTTTCTTTTGGGGAAAAAAATCCCATTTTTGTGCCTCAGGAGTTCTGGTGATTTTTCCCAGAATTTTTCCATGCCTGGATTTCCCCCTCCTGTGGGATGGGCACCAGCACCCCCTGGGATGGCCCCAAAATCCCTTAAAACATCCCAATTTTCTGAATTTATTTTGGGATCTGTGATGGGAGAAACCCCAACTTACAGAGAGTGGGAGCAGCAACACTGAGAACTTTTGGGCTCCATCTCCCCAGGAGGTTTCTTTTGGGGGAAAAAAAAATCCCATTTTTGTGCCTCAGTTTCCCCCCCTCCCCCTCCAACCAAGGCAGTTTTTTTCTGGAAAATCCCTGGAGCTCAGGGAAGGTGTGCTGGGCCCTGCTTTCAATCTGTGCTGGGATGAAAAGGGGCTGGAGAAATGCAAATTATTATCCTGGTTAATAACAGTACCCAGCAGCTCCCGTTGATCCTCTCCTCAATTAACTGGGTTTTTTTTTTGGTTTTTTTTTTTTTTAAGGACTTAGCTTGGGAAGACACAATTTTTCCCTGGCAGGACCTGTGCTGGTTTAACCCCCAAGGTTACCCAATTACTGGCCTGGTTTGGGCCTTAATTACTCCCTCCATAATTTCTCCCTGCTCTGTAATTCCCAGAATCTCCTTGGATCTGATAGGCCTCGCCTTCAATGCTTTCCAGGCTTCAGGGATAATTGCTTTTCCTTAAGGACACCCAGGATTTCCTGCTGGATCTTTTCCCCAAATTTCCCAGATTTTCCATCCTTTGAGGAGTTATCCTGCCCCAGGTGCTCCTCAAACTCAAATTCAATCCCAGCCTGGGTCTTTTTCCTGGTTTTTTCCCATTGTTTTCCCCCATTCCCTGTCCCCACAGAGTGTTTGGGATTTTTTTCTGTTGGTTTTTGGTGCTGGGAGATGAGGAAAGAAATCTGGTCCTTTCCAGCTTCGTGTCCTGGGGAGATTTGGTGTCCCCATTTTCCAGCCCAGGTTTAAAAATCCGTCCTTCCCTTGAAGCTCCACACTGGAATGGTGCTTTAATACCCATAAAATGTAAATATATTTGCATTAAATCAATTCTTGCTGCACAAGGAACAATTCCTCCCAAATTGCTGCGGTGTCAGAGGTGCTTCTTGCAGGGAATTTTTATTTTATCTTCCCTGAAACCCTTTGTAGGAGCAATTCTTCCATGAGTTTGGTTTGGCAGGAGCTGGTTGGAGCCACGAGGGCCTTGGAGGGATGGGATTTGTAGGGACACCAACCTGGAGTCAGGGTTTTATCCCCAAGATCAAACTCCCAACAGGGATGGACTGGATGGACACTGGTCCTGGCCTGTCTGGCCCCAAAATTCCTCCCTCCCTTCCCACCCAAAATCTATAAATAACAAATAACAACAACTCCCAGCCTGCTGAGCTATTTGGGGTTTTTGTGGGTTTGTTTTTTTGCTTTGTTTTGCTTTGCTTGCATTGAGGAAGTCACTTCTGATAGAAACCACTGGTTTTTTGGACTGGGTTCCTCCTTGTCCCAGAACTGTTTATCCAAAGCTTTGCCCAGGTGAGCAGAGAGATGCTGGGCCAGAGGTTTTCCAGGTGGGAAGCAAAGCTGTGCTGGATCTGTCCTGGCCTTGCTTTGGGCATCTCTCCTTCCCTTCCCACCCTCCTTTTCCATTCCCTGCCTATCCCAGAACCTGAGAAGGCCTGGGTGCCTTCATTTCAGGCTGAATGTAAATAAGGCATTGGGATTTTTTCCAGGATTTTTCCCAAACTTTCAAGCCAGGATTTTGCTTCCTTCTCCTCCCACCTGGCTCATGGGATGGGAAGGATTTGCTCTGGTGTCATCTCTTCTGCACTGGAAACCTGAAATAGCCCTGGAATGGGCCAGGCAGGCACCAGGAAAACCAGGAGAGGTCTCAGGCTCATTTTATCTGCCTGAAATAAATTATCAGAGAGCTCCCAACCCAAGCAGAGCTGAGGTGCTGGGCTGCTGTTCATGGCCAGGCCCCCATCCTGCATTTCCTGGGTGGGTTTGACCCCAAACCAGCTGAAATATTCCTGGAAAAGGTCAGGCAGGCACCAGGAAAACCAGGAGAGGTCTCAGGCTCGTTTTATCTGCATAAAATAAATTAGAGAGCTCCCAACCCAAGCAGAGCTGAGGTGCTGGGCTGCTGTTCATGGCCAGGCCTCCATCCTCCATTTCCTGCTCCCTGTCCAGCCATTCCCAAGGGATGAAAGGCCCTTGTCCATCCCTCTTCTGCCAAGAGATTCCTTCCCTGGGAGCCAAAGGAGCTCGGGAGGAAGAGGGAGAGAGGAATGAGATCCCAGGAGTGGGGCAGACCATCAGCCACAGCCCAGGAGTGCTGAGCAGGAGCCACGGGACAGCCTGGCTGGGTTTGACCCCAAACCACGGCTCCAGCTTCCCATTTCCCACATCCTCTGGGGTTCTGGGCACCACAGGCAGCTGGGAGATGGGAATCCACAGGTTTTGGGGAGCTGTGGCTGTGCTGTGGCTCGTGTTTGTGCTGCTGCTGCAGAAGCTCTGCCTCGTCCCAGCTCCCTCCAGGATGCTGCTGCCAGGCTGCTCCTGCTCTTTGTTTGTCCAGCTCTTTGGGAATGCTGAGCTCAGCTCATCAGGAATTCCCTGAGCTTCCCGGTTTTCCCCCCTGATCAGAGCCACGGAGCGGGGGGGGTGTTGGTAGAAATTCCTGCAGAGCCTGCAGAGCCCCTGCATTCCCAGAGGGATGTTGGCACAATGGACTTTGCAGGAGTTTTATGGAATTCTCGGCTGCAGCCATGAAACCTCCCAGCTTCTTTGCATCTTTCCCCTCTCCTCTCCCATTTCTCCAGTTCCTGATGGATTTTGGAGCTCTCTGATGTCTCAGGACTTCCATGACGGATGGATTTGGACTTTGGGATTGGGGAGAACAATCAGAAAACCGGCTCCGTGTGCATGTCCTGGGCTTGGCAAAAGAAAGCAGCTCCACATCTATCACTTTCCTCATCTCTGCTACCTTAGGGCAGTGCTGTGATTTATTGAAGCTGGAATTATTATTATTTTTGAATGCCTCGTCAGCTCTGTTCCCAAAAACCAGAGATCTGAGCTGCTCTCCCTGTGCCAAGGCACCTCCACCTCTCCCTTGTGCTGCTCCTGGGGGAGCAGAGACTTGGGCTCACCCCAGGCTCTAGGGGGGTGGATTTCCCTGGCCAGAAAAGGTCTGGGAATGCAGGATTTTTTTGGGGGAAAGGGAGAGATGTCCCATCCCAAGGGCCTGCTCGCCTTAGGGTTTTGCCTGGGCTCGTGGTTGGTTCTAAACCTGAGGGATCCAGGTCAAGCCTGGTCCTGCTCTGGGGGCAGCAGGGGAGGGAAGGAGCCACTCCCTGCCCTGCTGGCAGCACCCACAGGGGACCCAGAGGGGCCTCACTCAGCACCCCTGGAGCAGGGATTGGGGGAATTTAAAGGAGGAGAGGGAGCTGGGAGCTGTGGGATGAGCCTGTGCCGCTGGTGGAGGTGTCTGTTCACCTCTCCCTGTGCCAGCAGAGCTGATGCCTCTTCCTGGGGGCATTTTGGGAGCTGCTGCTCAGCCAGAGCATGAGCGTTTCCCTGGGCATCCATTCCCTCTGCATTTTCCAGGGCATTCCCCCTGCATTTTCTGTGGCATTCTCTCTGCATTTCCCTGGATATTCCCTCTGCATTTTCCAGGGCATTCCCTCTGCATTTCCCTGGATATCCCCCTGCATTTCCCTGGATATCCCCCTGCATTTCCCTGGATATTCCCCTGCATTTCCCTGGCCATTCCCCTGCATTTCCCTGGCCATTCCCTCTGCATTTCCCTGGATATTCCCCTGCATTTCCCTGGATATTCCCTCTGCATTTCCCTAGATATTCCCTCTCCTTTTCCCTGACCATTCCTTCTGCATTTCCCTGGCCATTCTCCCTGCATTTCCCTGGATATTCCCTCTCCTTTTCCCTGGCCATTCCCTCTGCATTTCCCTGGCCATTCTCCCTGCATTTCCCTGGATATTCCCTCTCCTTTTCCCTGACCATTCCTTCTGCATTTCCCTGGCCATTCTCCCTGCATTTCCCTGGATATTCCCTCTCCTTTTCCCTGACCATTCCCTCTGCATTTCCCTGGCCATTCTCCCTGCATTTCCCTGGATATTCCCTCTCCTTTTCCCTGACCATTCCTTCTGCATTTCCCTGGCCATTCTCCCTGCATTTCCCTGGATATTCCCTCTCCTTTTCCCTGACCATTCCCTCTGCATTTCCCTGGCCATTCTCCCTGCATTTCCCTGGATATTCCCTCTCCTTTTCCCTGACCATTCCTTCTGCATTTCCCTGGCCATTCTCCCTGCATTTCCCTGGATATTCCCTCTCCTTTTCCCTGACCATTCCCTCTGCATTTCCCTGGCCATTCTCCCTGCATTTCCCTGGATATTCCCTCTCCTTTTCCCTGACCATTCCTTCTGCATTTCCCTGGCCATTCTCCCTGCATTTCCCTGGATATTCCCTCTCCTTTTCCCTGACCATTCCCTCTGCATTTCCCTGGCCATTCTCCCTGCATTTCCCCGTGGATCAGGGCCTGTGGGGGTCTGTGCTGAGCCCACCCGTGTCCAGCTGTGTCCCAGCCCCTCCCTGGGGTCCAGCTGTGACCACGAGTGCAGGCAGAGCCCTTTTCCACCCCATTCCCAGGGGCAGCTCGGGGTCAGCACCATCCCCGAGGCCCTGCAGCTGCAAGGGATGTGAGGCCGTGCGAGGCAGGGAAGGTCCAGCTCACCCAAACTTCATTCCTGTCTATTTCTGTCCCTCTCCTGGCCAGCTTGTTCCCGGGGGAGTTAATTTAATTGCCACTTTCCTCGTGGCGTGGCTGTGGTTGTGTGTGAGCCCTTGTGCAAGGGTAAATACGAGGGTGAAGTGGACACCTGGCAGGGACCAGCCTGGGTTCCATCCCTGCCAGAGCCTGGATATCCCTCTGGATGCCCCCAGCCAGGGCTGCTGCTGTCCCACCCAGCTCCAGGCCTCACCAGACTGTCCCTGTCCCCAGGAATGGGCACAGAGCGGGCAAGGGATGCAGCACAGAGGGGCAGGAACAGGGATCTGCTGGAGTTCTCCCTGTGCCAGCCCTTCTCCTGCTGCTGCGCTGGGATTTCCAGCTTTTTCCCCACTCACTGACCTGCAGGGAACGGGATTTTGGTGCTGATGGGGCTGTTCTGGGCAGCCCTGGGGGTTTTGAAAGCCCTGAACACACTCTGGGCATCTCCCAGGAGAAACCAGAGCTCTGATTCCTTCCCTGGGGTTCTCTGGGAGCTTCACCCTCTGTGCCTTGCCCTGGTTTCCCTCAGGGCTCCTCAGCCATGGGGATTTCACATCTGGTTTTGGATCAGCTCTGGCTCCAGGCTGGGCCATGCCAGAGGCTGGGGATGCAGCAATGTGTGGGTGTTTGTTCACCCCCACACCTCTGCACCCACGGGGAGGTGACAGCCTGCTCTCCTCACCTCTTCATTTTGCTCCGGGATTTCCAGAGGCATGGGAATGGCTCTGCTCCCATCTGGGGGCTGGTGTTCTCACACTCCCTTGGGGTCAGGAGCCAACAGTGTTGTGCAAAATTCAGCTGGAGCTGCTGGATTTCCCTTGGTTGAGCCCCAAAATCGCTGTGAGCAGGGCTCTGTGCTGGGATGAGTTTTCCTTCCCACAAAACTCCCACCGCGGGAGCTCCAGCGCCCCAGGCTGGATCTGCACCCCGGGGAGGGCACAGAGGGTGGTCCTGTGGGGAAACTGAGGCACGTGGATGAATTTGGAGGGTGTTGTGGAGCTGAGAGTGGAGCAGCATCACTCCAGACCGGCTGCAGCCCCTCTGCAGCATTTCCAGGCTCCTGCTGATCCCGGGGTGCAGCTGGAACCCCTTAACTTCCCTCGTTATGCTCCTTTTAATTTTCCTTTTAATTCCCTCCTCCTTCCTCGGCTCTGGTGTGTGGGAACCCTGGTTTTATCGAGGATAATGAGGTGTCCCAGGCCCTCTTTCCCCCTTCCCCTCCCCTCCCTGGCTGCTCGCGGGACTCCTGTTACAGCCAGGGCAATTAAGGCTCTGCTCTCCCTCCCTCTGCCCAGCCTATAATTTAGTTTTATATAAAGAGCTCTCCAGCCCCTGTTGTGCAAGACGTTGCTATTCCGGGGGATGGGCAGAGGGATGGGCCTGCGGGGAGGGGG
>VZTR01024724.1:673686-701631 GCA_013400775.1 Chaetops frenatus | reverse complement strand
AACACAGACTTAGGATTTTCTTATTGTTCTTAAAGAGCATGAAGTCTGTGCTCAAGACAAACTCTCAACGAGCAGCAATTCCGCCTTTTTGTCCTCATTTCCTGAAGAGCCTGCTCCTAATTTACCCCACACAGCACTAATGATGAGAGCACTACTTTCCATCAGGATTTCCCCCAACTGTTACTGACTCATTATGTGACTCACATTTGTTAAAGACATTATTTTCATTAAGTGCCCTGTAAGGTGAAATAATTGTGTTTGGAGGTACTTATTTACAAAAATAAAATGCAGAATCAGAAATTATGGTTGCAAGTATTGACTAAATTGAGGCAAACAATCAGAAGCACCAGAAAATTACTTTTTGGTTGTTTTTTTCCTCCAATGAAATCCATCTTGCACATACTCCCATGGACTCCAGATTCTGCTCTGTGAGCTCAGCAAGTCACACACACCCTGAGGCATTCAGAAGATGAACCACGTCCTTAACTTTTTTTTAAAATAATTACCTAGCATCAAGTTCTGTGGCAGAGGAAAGGGTGCACTCCAACTCCTAAATATAACTAAACAAACACAGAATACAAAAAACCACAAACTGCAAGCAATTCATAACCATATCAAGCCCATCAGCTTGCAAAGACAGGCTGCCCCTCATGAAAAGGTGGTAAGTTTAGTACAGACAAGCTTGGAGGAAAACCAGGCTTTGAGGAAACAAAAGCAGTTGCAATAATTCATGCTTACTTGTATGCATAACACAGGGCATGCTATGTCACTCAAAGGAAAATCAAAAATACCATTACCAAAAGGCCAGTTTAAATGGGATGTAGTTGCTTAAGCCAAATCCGAAATATATGGTCACTTTACAGACATTATGGGTGCAGTGGAATAGGCAGCTGCATTTACATGCAAATTAAAAGTAATGCTAGCACTGTGTATATGTGTATGAGTAAACATTGGTGTAGTCTCTTGGGTTATGGACCCTTTTTCCACAGTCTCAGTGTTGATTAATAGTTTAAATTTTCTGCATGTCTTGGAGTTTCACCACATGATACTCGTGCTAGGTATAAATTTGACAAGTTTGCAGAGACCTGCCTCTGAAAATACAGAAATTAAAGATGTTCCTACTCCTCTTTAATTACTTAGTAATGACTTTTTCTCGCTTTTGCTTTGTATGGGAGTCAGAAGTGTATCGTATCAATGCACACCTGCCTCTCTCCTGGCCCCACCAACCAGGACATTGCCTTTAGGAGCACAGTATGTGGGATCTCATCTTTTGGCTATCTCAGTGAAGCTTCTTACCTGCAGGTCAGAGAGGTAGCCAGTTGCTGTGACTGCTGTGCCACTGAAGATGGGTTTTGAATGAACATAGAAGAAACAGAAACTGGTGAGTACAACAAATGGCTTTTCTGTTGAGCATTTCACTGAGTGTAACTGTATATAATTTAGCTGTATGTTCATTTTTGCACTGTCTCTGTGAAATACTGAGTATAAGTGAACAGTACAGTTGCAACACCACAGTCTATTAATTTGTATTTTTTTCCATTTCAGCAACATTTCCCAGTTTAGCATTTACCACAACTGCTAATTCATTGTGTGTGCTTCACTATGCATGACCAGTTACAAATGAGGTATACCATTGCAAATATTATTTTGGACTGAGTTTCTTGGTAAATTTTGGAGTAAGACCTGTGGCAGAAATAATGTCAAATGTAGTTAGAAAAGAAAAAAAAAAAAATAAAAACCTCTCATGTTTTTGGGCAAAACTTTGGCCATATTTTGAATTCCCACTCATTTTTAACTATGGGGGGTTTTTTAGAACAAATTCTAATACAATAAGAAGTTTAACCTGACCTGGAAAAGCCTCAGCAAGGATCTCTGTTGGCATGAGACCTGGGAAACCCATTGCCTCCTCTGTAATTCCTATTTAGGATTTCATTTCCCTCTTTTGGTTGGTCAGAAACCATTTGATTTTCAGAACTTCTGGTTCTGTTACACAGCTAAAAGCACAGAGCAGATGTACATTTATAGTCCATAAAGAAACTGGACCAATACCATGAAACGCAGTGCAAATACTCTTAAAGCCAAAGGCGCTTTTTGATCCTATCTATATAATATAAACTGACATGGCAAAATTATTTACCTCCATCACATCTTGGAGTTATGGCATCAAAGAAGAAGTGATGAGCTGCTCAAATATTTTAATTGGGTCACTGAACCATTTGGATTTTCTTCTGTTTAACTCTGAATTTCCTGTGTCAAAAATGGTTGGAATGGAAATGCTGCTGTTTTCCTTTCAAGTTACATTGGTCTTATTTTCTTCCTAATGTTTTTCTTTGGGAATAGTGGTGTGAAATTTATAGCAGTCAGAGTGCAGGGGAATCTAGTAATTCTTCATACATAATCATTAATAATGTATTTCTCTACATTCTTAAGGGATCATATTTCCATAGGCAGTTGCAATTAATTCAAAACAATAGTACAGTGAAAAAGAAAAAAACAATGAAACCCACAACAGATCCTCCTATCCTCAGGGCTCTTGTCCAAATAGATACAACCATTCCAGATCAGAACTTGTGTGTTTTATAGCAGACGATAATGCAGAATCGACAAGCAAGTGAGCACAAATATTATCAACAAAACTACAGATGAGAAGGTCCCTTCAGTTGTTAAATAAAGCTATCCTGGGAAGTTGATTACAGTATATGTTTAGCTCAGGTCTTGTGTCCTGGTGAACAGAAAGGATATTCTGTTCAGCGTTGTCAACTATACACGACTGTTGTAATCAAGGAGAAACATCCCAACAAAATAACAGCAACTTTCACAAGAAGGATGTAATAGAAGGAAATGAACGGATCTATCTTTTATGTTGATGGCACAAGGAGACTTGTTATGAAATTTTGTAGTAATAGAATGGGCTCCGGTATGTTTTTCATGTGTGTGGCTGCATCATGGTTGCTGCCTAGCTGCAGATAAGGGTCCACCAAATGCATAGGGGTAATTTTACTGAAGTAGATATCTGTGTTTAGTTGGTAACTCATGTAAAGAAAGGTTTTTTCCTTCCTTTGCCATTGCAGATTGATTTATAGACAAGGGTAAAACAGTAAAAAACACGCATAAAACCAGACTAATACATGTTTCGACATGATGTATGTTAACTGTTGAATCCCTGTTTCTGAAATTAGATGCTTTATGTTAGAAGTCTCATGTCTGCCATTTATTTTGACACATACAATTATACATCCTAAACACTTCAGCAATAGCTACCTCATTGGCTGTAGCCATATCAGAAAATACATGGATGATAAGACTTGACTACATTTTAATACTTTTTATGAGGTAATATTGATAATATTGTCTTCACAGTACTGTGTCTGAAAAGGTTTAAAGGCTTTTTTTTCCCATTTACATGTGTATATCCTGCTGACAGACTGCAATCCCGCTGCCTTTGAAACACACATCACCCCAAAAGGCAGAGTTCCCTTCCCAATGTTTCCAAACTTTTCCAGAGTACTTTTAGAAGAGTCTCACAGATACTCTCGCCTCCTGAGCATGCAGTCCTAACCACATCTGGCAGCTCCTGCAGGGGCTCATGCTGGCAAACAGCATTAGGCCTGACCAGCACTACATGTTTTGGAATGTGAGGCCAGTATGGATCAGTGGGAGAAAGCCAGTGGCATGTTTAAAATTCAATAACAGAAACACAAAGTTAGAGGACTTCAGCGTGGTTCCACAGAAGGATTTGGACTGGGCCCTTACATGAAGCCACCAATAGCTTGTGAACTCTCCCTTAGCTCTGCTCTGCATTTGTTAGTGAGGACACCTTGCACCCCATGGCCAGCTGCTTTCTACAGGCTGTTGCAGCAGATAAGACTGGTAAAAAAATTAGGGCTGTAAACACTCCATGGAATCCAATTGGTTAACAGACCATGATTTCAATGCAGCATAGGATACTGGAAGAGGGTGGCAGTAATAATAATACTGTAAATGCTGCTAGGTACTTGTATGGTATTTTGTAAAACATCCACATTCCTGTTTGCACGGTCCTTGCAGTACAGTAGTTATATCAGTATATGTTATATTTCTGTACATAAAAACATAAAATCCTCTTCATAAAATAGTTAAACCACAATGCCTAGTTCTCTTCAGCAAAGTTCAGTCTAAATGTCTTGGTCTTATTACCACAGTAACATAATGTAGGTTTTACACTTTTAGCAAAGTTTTGGTATCTGCTCTCAGATTATTCTTTGTTAAGTTTCGAAATGTGAACATGAAGAACATAAATATAGCACTGAATGGACTAATTATTTCCAGATAGTATAGTAACTTGAGAGTGTGTTGCCTAAGAACAGTGGTTTGCTAAATCACATCACTGAATCATTTAAAATTTGAGACTTTTGTATAATCATATTTTGTGCCCTTTCAAGTTCCTTTGTTATCACAGCTCAAGCTGCAAAACCTTTTGCCACTTCTACCTCTAGGGAACAGTCTCCACTAATAAACAGAAAATTTAGAAGTACAGTAAATTGTGTTTTGAGAAGGCAAAATATCTAAAATCCAAAGGTTTCAAGACCTTTAGTATTTAGGTAGAATAGGCACTTATTTAACAACAGTAAAGAGCAGAAGATGAATGCAAACAAAATCTGTAAATTGTTTTTGCGTGGCATTTCTAGAAGCGTATTTTCAATAAAAATCCATATTTTAAATATGCTTTCTTGCCCAGTTTTAATGAACAAATATTGAAACATTTAATTAGATATCATGAGATCATGCTGCATTATATAACTGTGTGCTGTAAACATGCATTTCCCTCAACAGAAATACAACACAGTCATGGAAATAAGAAGAAATACTGCTTACCTTCCTCCATTAGCAAATATTCCCTGAAGGCAGAATGAATCTGATTATAAAATGAAAAACAAGCCCGAAGTGTACAACTCACACACATACAAACAGTAGATACACTCGCCTCCATGAAGAATGCCTGTTTCTAGCCTTCTGTACATGTTTCTAACTTCTTCACATTCTAGTTAGGCTACAAGGACTCAAACTACACTTAACATACTATTCTGCAGCATAGCTATAGGCACCAACGTATTGCATAAATGGTACTTACTGTTCCAGAAGGCACACAACATCCTATAGGAAATTTACACCTCCAAAAGAGAGATTTGTTACAACTGAGCAGATTGCGGCAAAACACAGCGCCTGGCTTGTCAGAGAAAGTTGTTACTCTCAGGGATCAGTACATATTCATTCACAGAGCACAGTAGCTTTACATTTATGTATGTGCACGCGTGCCTACACACACACACACACAGAGACACAGAAGGAGTCACAGCCTGTCTCTCACAACCCCATGCTAATTGCTGAACAGGGGGGAAAATCTTGTTAGTATTACACGCGATCGTTTTTCTTGACCATGGCTTTTGCATACATTTTTCACATAGTACGACCAAGACCAGTGATGCTACAAAGCATTTCTCACTCAGACAGGAGTAATTATTCACCTAAGGCACCGAACTCGTTTTGGCTTCCCCAGTGAGAGCGCTGCAACTGCAGCAGCAGTGCAGGGTCCCTGTGCTGGCACTCGCTTGCTGCAGTCTTTGTGCATGAGTATACATTATAAACTAATTAGTAACACAAAGACATCTGATACCCAAGAAAGAAAGAAAATCATAGAGAATCAATCAGATCCTACAGCAGGCATGTAGATTGGCTGCAAAAACATTAAACAGTAGGTAGATTTTTTTCCTGTGCTGTCAAAGTTAAAGGTACCAAAAGGAAGCACACACTAAGGCATTTTTGTTCCACTGTGATATTGATCCAATGCCAGACGTAGTGAAACACAATGGGCACACAGTCAGCCTTGGTAAATTAGGTAGATTAGAGATCATTTGATGGTATTCTATTGTTGCTATTGTAATCACAGTAATTTTCACTGGTAATGGTGCTTCGTGATGAAGTGCGGTTCTCACAGGATAATTGTGAAAGGTATCGAAAGATTCAGGGTGTAGCATCTGGTTTTAAAAGCTCTTCAGATTCAAATTGGCATTTTACTTTATCTTGAAAATTTATTAGAGATTCAGATCATGCCGGTTTAAATGGAAAGGTGAAAGCAGGGTAATTTCAATCTATGAATTATTCAGATTCAGACTGGTGAAATTGCCATCCATGAACTGATTCTCTGACAGTCTCTTTTGCAGAGCCTCCATTACGCTTGTCATTTTTATTTCTTTATCTACAATCTCTTTCTCAGTTACTGAGCTCGTCCCTTAGGGCTGTGCTTCACAAACCAAGTATTTAAAATTGGCAATAACTTAAATGTGTTGCTGTCTCGAATCGCAGTCTCCACAGGCTGTCTTTTCCAAATCATTAAAAGCCACATTCACGATGGTATCTGTTAGGCTCTTCAGTTAGATGAATTAAATTTAAAAAAAAAAAAAAGAAAAAGAAGCCAGCAAAGAGAAGAGACCAGGGTGTCCTATCGAAGAAGAGCTATGTTCCTGTAACAGTCCAGCAAAGAAAGTGGTGCTTTGTGCTTGTTCCTTTGTTGTCAGTGCAACCCATTCTAGTTGCATAGCATCACGCAGAAAGAAACAACTGTTAAAGCAGGCTGACTTCGTGCCCCGGTTTCCAGCAGGAGCAGATAAGGACTGCGTTACAGACGGACTAATCCACACAAATGTACAGAGACCAACCGCAATTAACAGCTTCTTACAGGCAAGCAAAACAGAAGCAGTAGTAGCAGTAGTAGTTGTAGTATTTGTAGTATTAGAAGGAGAAGCGACTGGATACCTGAAAGGGTTTTGTTCTCTCAGACTCCAACTGATACAGATTGCAATCCCAGAGACTCTCCACTTGATGGCTGGTTGTGTCATTGCTAGTCGATTGCTGCCCTGTATCCAGAAGGACTGGGACTGATTTAGGTCAGAGAGTCTGGTTTCTTGTTTGAGCTTTGCCCTAACTGATGTAAGAAATTGCGGCAATCTGTATTACCAATCTATCTGACCCAGGGATGCTGGCACAGCTTCGGCTGTGGAGTACCTGCAAAAGGCCCCAGTAGGACAGACAGTGACAAGTGCCATCTCCTTTGTCCTATTTCTGCAGGTACATCACCGTAGCATAAAGAAAAAAACCCTCTTAGTACGCAAAGTGGGAAATCAGGCGTTCTTCCTCAGAGGCAATTTGGGTACAGAGCTCCGAGCAGTCCCTGCTCAGCTGAAAATGCTGCCAGGCTGAAGCCAACACATCCAAGCTGTGTCTGCTCCTACGCTAAGACGAGGAATATTCCCCTCGTATGAAAAAGATAAGAATAAAAAAAAACCTATGCTGCTTTGTGCCTGGTTCTATGCGTCTGCTTTGCCGCACTGCGACTAGAAAACTGCAGCAGTAAGAGCTCTGGCAGTTGCGATAATGTAGAAAGCAGCAGCTCTGTGACACAGCAGTCAGCTGACTCGCAGTGTTATCATTCAATGTCCTCTATAGAATAAGGCCAGTTTCTAAGGTAGCACCAGGAGGATGACCTTGCATACAGAAACTGGGCTAGAAGGAGTGGCAAGGCTTGTGTACACCTGCAAGTGATTTTGTGGCCATGTATAGCATTATCATCGGGACCGTGTCGGTCTTTAATGGTCTCTCCCTCTCTTCTTTCCTCCTTTGGCAAACAGAACTTGTCATCTGTTGAGCAGTTTTTCTTCTATCATGAAACCGTCAATATGATCATGTACAGCCGATGACAACAATTACCATTAATAACAGAGTTTGGGTTAAATGTTTTTAAAATATTGCTTTTAAACCACATTTCCACAAGAAATTATGGGGTTTTATTAACTTTTAAATCTCTGTGACTATGGACGTGCTCCGGGAGAAAGTTATCAGGTGAATACCCCTGAAAGGCAAATCCTAATTGGCAAGAGTTCTCATTGAGGCATCCGACTACCTAGACTGATTTTCACAGTTCTCTGTAGCTCCCAACTAAATTCACTGGGAACAGTTGGTTGTTCCTGCCTCTGGGAAATCAGAGGGGAGAACTTTAAATTCACAGCTGGCAAATATGGGAACTTACTGGAGTTCTGAGTCAATAGGGGTCAAGTGCCCCACTGCCACCTGGGGCTTTGAAAGTTCCCATGGGGAGCATCAGGCAAGCTCTTGAAAACCTTCAACATGTGTCTGCCTACTTAAATTACACCTAAAGCTAGAGCAGGTTTGTCAGAAATTGCCATAAATCCACTTGCCAGTCACTTACTGAAAGCATTTATATTACATTGCGTTATCCTTGGCCAAGGACAGATCATCTTCCACTCATCTCGGTGGATGTGTTGTACGTGCTCAGGCCAGAGCTAAACTGGCTCTCACAGCTACTAGTGTAGAGTGTGCAATTTCAGTGAGACACTTTATAAGTTCATTGTAAAGTACTCAGAAAGTCTCATCCTGGAGTTTAGCAACAGCCGAGTAAGGAGTAGGCATTATACACCAGCCTGGTATTTCCTGTGATTTCCATACTCATGCTGAATTGCATAAGTATTAAAATGGACATAACACAGAATTCTGTTAGAACACAGCAGTTTGCACCAAAACTCAAACAAACTGTAATAAAGCCATAAAAGTGGTAAAAACTGTGCTGTATCTTTAAAGTGCAATTCTCTTGGACAACACAAAGAGCAGAGCACCCATGCAAAGACTGTAGTCCATTGCTGGATTGCTTCAGGGGAAGGGATGTCTGATCTCATGTGCAGACAGTTAATGGATGAGTAATATAGCCACAGTCCTGTCTCTTCCTTAATCATTTTTTATTAAATGCCCTGAAGGCCACTATTCCTGCAATCAGCAAAATCAGCACAGATGTCTGGTGGGGAAATGCCTGCGCTCTGCCCCCTCCCTCTGCAACTCCCAGACCTCATTCCTCAATTACAGGTTGTGCCTCCTCAGCCCCATACATTTGATGTTCAAGACTATCTTTTTACTTTCTAGGATCTCCTATAGAAGTCTAGGGAAGAAGCATGAAGTCTCAGCAAACTCCTGGAAGCCAAGGATGCCAGTTTTCCTGCCTTACAGGATTTGCTGAGTGACTACTGTTGTCTTGACTGTGCTAATGAAGGCTCTTTTTCTGCTGAGCTCTGTGTAGCCCCACTTTTTGGCTTCGAGATAAGCTGGATGGCTGTTCCTTCAACGGGGGCCTTCCCAAGCGAAGAATGGTCTGTAGATGGCAGAATTTGTGTTTCCACCGATCATTACGGCCTTTGGAGAGGGAAGGGCAGGAGGGAGCACTTCTCTCCTCCAGCCACCAGCTCCATGGGTCCAGCTACAGCTGTAAGAATCGTAAATCTGAATTTTCCACCATGGTTTTTTTTTTTTTCCTTGTAATCCTGTTGTCACTTTGAGGGTAGGTAGAGGCATTTTATTCCCCCCAAAGCCCTATAGGCTGAAATATGCCTTGCAGCCTTTGCTGAGGAAAGGGTGAGGAAAGCCAGCAGTGTCTGGGGGGAGTCAGTGATGAGTGAAACGCAGGATGGGGCATATCCACCGACAACAGTTCAGAAGCTCTTTTAAAGCCTACACCAGGGTTTGTTTCTGAGATTGACTTTTCACTTTAGTTTTCTGGTGTTGATGAAGACTAATGCAATTTCCTGTAATGTGTGCAGAGCTCCTTTTCTAGTCATTAACACACACATTTCCCCCCATGAACAAGATCCTAATTTGGTTTCCTTGAAGACTGTTGCAGAAGGTTCAAAGTTGAGTGTTTTGATTAGTTCTTGGCCATGTATGCATGTGTTTGTACTGTGTTACACTGAATGATATTGCATTATGTTTTGGGTAAGAAATCACACTTGGACAAATTTGGGAAAAGAGATTGAAACTTTTACCTCATTTACAACTTGAGTACTCCAGGAACAGAACAGATTTAAGTTTTGCCTCTTTTCTCTCCTTTTTCTTTTTCACTGAAGTGAAAATTGCATCCAAGCCCATAAACTTGATGCCAAGTTTCAACTGAACACAATTAGAAACAGCTTAAATATTAAACAGAAAGCTGAGGGGCCAATGATGTTCAAGGGACGCTCTCTCCCAGGCTCTCAACCATGGCACTTTTGACAGAATGCTATGTTAGAGATTAATTTTTAAGGCATCACCAAATATATCCCCCATATATATGACGAACTCAAAATATTTTTCAAGTATTTTGGATGCTGTGTTCCCCCTTATAAACACATGCAACACTATATCCATTCAGCAGATAATATTTTTAATTCTCAGGGCATCACTGCAAATTAATAAGGCTGGTTTGTGTTCTGTACTTTTTCTATGTTTCTTATATTGCTTATAGATTTTAGTCAATGCATATAATTAAATGCTATTTTTCATCAAATAATATTTGTTTCAAACGGACCTTTTAAGCTTTTTCCTTTTTACTTGTCAGATTTAAGTAAATCTGATAGTTTTGATTTTAATGATACGATTGTGTAAGCAAGTAACAGGGAATACATTAACCTACAGGTTTCTTGTGTCCATTGTTCACTGATGTATTTTTTGTCATTACTTCCCACTGTACAAACCTGGGGCCTTCAGCTATTTTAAATTATATGCACATCCTGTATAAGATCTTCCAAACAGCTCTCTTGGCTCTCTTAAGATTTCAGTGAAGCACCATATTGACCACTACCCCCTTGTCTCTATCTCTTCAATAAGCTTCATGTGAGTCGAGTCTACTGGGAGAAAAGAAACTCCAAAACTCTTACTTTTCTTCCACAGAGTTTGCAAAGGAACTGACTTTTCTAAAAACCAGAAAAGGCTTTCATAACTAGTCCCTAAATACACTTTAAAAATGGCCTTATCAAATGGGACTCAAATTTGAGACACAGAATTAGACTTTTACAAGCTGCCCTGGGAAGACTAACAGGGGCTAATTAAAAATATAACTCCTGTCACGGAAGTGAAAGAGAATCCTGTGTATTTACCAATCCTGCTTCTGCAAATCCTTCCTGCTGAAACAGCTGAATCAGAAACAAATTGCTTGTGTGTGAGTTGCTTCAGCCATATGGTGAAAGAAAAAAGGAGCTGTGTGCCTCCTCAGCTATGTAGTAAATAGGAACTACCTCCATGTGGGTTTACGCATTTATAGCTAATGTGGAGACTTATAAGTGGAATCAAGGAAATTAAGTGAATTTGTGGGTCCCTCTCTGGGACTTGTGGCTTATAAGCTGTTAAAAAGATGATATTCAACCAGGTACAGGTACAGGTATGTATTGATATATGTATATACATATATATATATATACACACATATATGCTAATTTCTGCTATGAATAACCTTTTCTCATTCAAGTGATTAAAATACAAACAAGAATGTGTGAAAAATAGAACAAAATGGTGCTGCGCAAAACCTACTAACAATAACATGGAAATTTTTTGATCCAAAGTGTGAGAGGATCACCGCACAAGGTTGGTGAATAGGATGTGACAGGAATGTCAGTAAAGGACAGGCGCAAAAGAGATATCTTCTTGTCTGTGACACATCATTGGTGTCACTCACTAAAGATCTCCTTGACATGTTGAGTATATAGCTCAGAATGTATCAACATTACTTCTTTTTTCTATCATTACTGTTGGAAGTCGGTTTAAACTTTCTGTGATAGAAACCAAGGCTTGTGCAAAGGGGTGGTTGTGTGTCTTGGGGAAGATTACAGTGATATGTTTGACCTTATTTGGACATGGCATTTGATAAATATGGGATAATTAATCATGGAATAATCTATGAGGTTATCCATTCAGGGCCTCTATTTTTTCAGCTTTTGTTTGTGCTTGATTGGTAGTTCTGCTCCTTGAGAAAGACTACAGTAGTGCCAAGGATGAATGAGGAAACAATCCTGGAAAGAAATAAAAAGTAAAAAAATATGGCATATAGTAGGGGAACCTCTATAAAAGGACAGAACTGAGTGAGTGCAGTGAATGTATTGGCCAAATGCAGAAGTCTGCAGATAAAGCCATTAATCTGCTACAGCCCACCCAGAAACTTGAAATTCTCCACAAAATTTCAGGAACCTAATCCTCTAATAAAAAAAATTCACACCTATATCCAGGTCCCCAAGCTGTCAGTGCTTAAATAGTTGTGTATTTTTTGTTTGATAGGTAATGATTTTATTTAAAAAGCTCGTGCTCTTAATAGATGCAGTTTTAATGACCACTAGTACTTGCAAAATTGGAAAATAAATCAGTTGAGTTAAATTATTAAAATACACACGGCTAAAAATAAAAATTGAAATTAAAAATTACAAATAGAAACAAACATGCAGGGAAGTGCTAAAATGAATGCAATCAGTTCCAGATTTAAAACAGCCTCCCCACACTCACCCTCCCCCCCTTTCCACTACTGGGTGGTCATGGACTCATGGCAGTTACTAGTGGTTTTCTATAGTCATTCCAGACTTCTATTTTCACTCATTTAAAAATGGGAAGAAACAGAGGTATTGAGTTAATTTTCTACATGTTGTGCACTAGGTTTCAAAATTAAGTAAGCAGCCTCCTGAAATGGTGGCAGAGTGTTCCTAATCAGTGGAGCAGCGGGAGTCTGGAGGAGGCTTAGGGTATGAAGAAGTTGAGCTAAAAAACCACATTACTATCCCTTGGGATGGAGCTTACTAGGTTTGTAGAGGTCAGTCTCTGACAGAGAGGCTGTGATGGGCAGGGGCTGGGCTCCCAGGTATTAGCAAGGGATGCAGCCCACTAGCAGCTGAGTGATAGAGCACAACATTTGATGCCAAGCCCCTGGTAATGGCCTTGCATGAACTTCTGGGGCTTACTTGGTACTTTACAGCTGAAAGATGTGCTTCAAAAGAACCCTCTTGATAAAGCTGAAGTGGTAGTACAGCCATAGGCAGAGACTGTTCTCATCCTATGGTCAGTCACAATACTGGACCATTTCAATGAAACAGACACTGGGGACCTGCCATTCTGACCTCTAGTCCCTTGCCAGCCTCATCTGCTGTGTGTCCCCAGTCAGGCCCTGTGTGATACAAAACTGCTTAATATTGTATCCAATACCCAGAAGGATATCAGCACCTGGGGTTTTGTGTAAAATTAAAGACATTTGTGTAGGAATACTTAGATAATACTATGTGGGTTGGTGTAATGTAATTAAGTACTCGATTAACACAGTTACTTTTTTTCCCCTACTCCCATTCAGTTATTAAATAAGCACTTTAAGGGATATTGTATTTCTACTTGTTTTAACTTGCATATTTCTTACTTTTCCCTTTCTCAGAGCACAACTCTGACGGCCACTTGCCATTTCACTCTCTGGTTCAGAGGGACAACTGTGACTCCATCTGACCTCCCCTACTAGAGGGGCAAGAGCTCAGCCTTTTGTCCCACCCATCCAGGTGCATTGATTTGGCAAGTCCAGCTTGAAGTTCTCCTACACGTGTGCAATGCAAAATTCAGGGTCTAAACACCCTGCCTTTCAGAGAATTAAAAAAAGCACCTAGCTGTGAGGTAGCAAGGAGCTGATCCACATCTCCTCCAAGGTAAAAAACCCAAGGGCCAAGAGAAAACATCCTGAGAGCCTGGCTTGTCTGCAGGCAAACCTGTTAAAGCCTCCTGCATAGTTCTCCTCTCTGGACACAGGGCTCCCCATACCCTGGATGTCAGCTTAGCTTTCCTAAAACTAAAATACATACTTTTAATGAGCCTTAGCAAGCTTTCTCTGCAAATATTCTTTCTGACATTCTAGAGTAAGTGGGGCAATAAATCACAGTGTAATGCAGGTTTCATGTTTGGTCTGCTGGGATCCGTGGAGCTGTGGCAATGCAGCCACTTAGCTAGAATTAACCAAATCATTGGCCTGCTCACTGGCTTAATGGAAACCATTTTGCATGCAGATTTGTTATTTCTGTTGAACTGTAAGAACACTTGCACTTGTGTACTGCTTTTATACGACACACGGAGTAGCTCACTCTTCTGAAGCTGTGAAGTTGCTTGTAGAATAAAGCATTATTACTCAGAATCAATAAGATAATTAAAGCTGGTTTTGATGCTGCTTAAGGCAACCGCTCTGATCTAGTTTTTAAATGAAGAGAAGAGGGTATACATAAGCTCCTGTATAAAGGAACAAACGTTTCTCTTGTGCAAGTTCGCCCAGCAGTAGCACATAGAAGACCATCTTCCATACATGTTCATGGATTTCTGACAGGCCCATCTCATGCACAGTCCATGGGTAAGACACATGGGCACCCCTGCAAACAGGTTCAGACTCGAGCACCTGCAACACTGGAGACTCCCGTGCAGATAAAGCCCCTACACCCAATGACCTCTGTTTCACCCTTCACCCAGGAGCTTCCCTCCTTTTTAGGTAGGGGCAAACCACACTTACATGGCCACATTTCATACCAAGACACAAATGCAGGCAGGCAAACTCACCACTATGCATGTATGACAAGCAAATTGCTAGGTCTAGAGGCATGTATCTGTGGAAATACCAACCCAGACTTACCCACTTTCTCATGCTTTGTTTTTCATCAACATTCCGCTTTCCAGAAGCAGAAAACTGTGCCTGCTGGACTCTCACCCACTCAGAGGAACTCTAAAGCAATTATATTAAGCACATGGCAAGCACACATCACTTAGCAGACATGCACTTACATCCACAGCTCATTCACTAGCCATGCGAGAGTGTTTCACAGTCACTCACAGTTTACAGACTTCTTCACTTTACATTTTCAGTTTTGCTCTATTTAATGTGTTTGTAGTTTTATATAGCCCCTGAAAATTAGTCATTACTCTTTCTATCTGCAAATCAAATATAGCTTGATCAAAAATAAAACAGAATTTAAATCTCTTTCAGGGGGAAATAAAAATGGGCCATTCTGTTTTGAAACTTAAAAAGAATAATGGTGGTTTTATTTTCCCATTGACTTAACAGGGACAGGATTTGATGTGCAGTATTTCCTTTGCTCTGTAGTTTGAGGATGGGAATTGTGTTTCTGTATGTCTTTGACTTAACACAAAATGCAGTTTATCTCTGATCTTATCTGGAACTATAAAGTGCTGTTATGCTAAACAACAAAGTAATTAATGATTAAAAAAAAATCAGCAAATGAAGTTCAACCAGTTCTTCTAGTTAAGCTATTAGATGCAATTAACATTTGCTTCAAATTTATCCCCTCATTCCTTTCTGGAGTAGTTTAAAAACTAAACTAAATGGCTTCAAGAGTAACAGAAGCCTCAGTTTAGGTATATGCTTAAAATGACTTAAAACACTTTCCTGTAAAGAGGTTTCTCTGATCTGTGTTAACCATTTTCCTGCAAGTTCACTCAGGTGAACAGTTTTTATTTGTTTTCCTATTTGATCTTCCTAGTTTCGTGGTCTGTGAGCAAGTTTTGGGCTGGTGAGTTGCTGTATGGTTGCTATTTATTTGGTAATAAGTTTAAGTAATCAAATGTGTTGTGTTAGAGACTGAAGTTCTAGATTCAAAATCCAGTGCACATCTATAGCAGTATAAAGTTGTGTATATTTACCATATAATGAAATTAGTCATAATGCATTTTAAAAATATGATACCAATGCTTCTGAAAGATATTATGAAATTAATTTAATCAGTGTAAAATTAAGTGCTTCCAATACTTATGAATTAACAACTCTTTTCCTACTGCGAGATACTGTCTTAATTTTATTGTTGCAATACTTAAAACAGCTTAGGCTAAAATGTTTCACGGCACACATCTAGCTCAGGCTGGCATTTTATTGAGAGGTTGTAGTTGAGTTCATTTTGATATTGTGACCAAGAAAGAACATGTCCTCCTCAGGACACCACCACATTTTACAAGCAGCTCTTGTGAGAAGCTGCTTTGTTGACGCATGGACTGAAAATCTGAGAACCCAAAGAACTGCATCACTGAAATAATGTGATGAAATAAGGAATGCTTGAAATATGAAAGCTCAAGTGTCTGGGGTTTAAGGTCTAGTATTCAGTGTTTTGGAAAATTAGGAGCTTCCCACCAGGCTCTGCTTTCCACATCCGGAGTGACTGATGGTGCTCCATCCTCTTGCATTTCTGAGTATGTGGCTGGCCAATGCACATGTCATTCCAAGGAAACATGATATAGTCTGAGGCTACAGCATTTCTCTGTAGTTGCAGTTTTTGACCATTGAAGGCTGCTGCAATCCCAAGAAGAGTGTCATACTACTTGACAAGAGAAAATCTTATATAATAAAAATGTATATAGTAAGTAAATACAACAGGTCTTTTTACAGAATGCCAAGATTAAGGTCAAAATTAAAGAAATGCATTACTAACATATCCTACAGACTGCTGGGCCGACATTTTAAATTATGTTTTAGATAGTCTTGCTCTCACCACATAATTTAATTGTACAGAGCTTTGTATTTAATAATTACTTCCCAATTTGCTCATAGTTGTTTTATAGCCATTTAATCTTTTGATAACTCCATTCTTAGCTTAACTACTCTAGAGCTACTTACCCTATTTGCTGTTTATTTTAAGTAAGTAGAAGTCCAATCCCCTCTCTGCCTCTAGATTGCCAAATTAAAGAAGCCAGTCACTTTTAGCCTCCATACACCCATCAGATACCTGTGCTCCCTGGGAGAGTATTCTCTAAGTCTATACTAATCTGAATTCATCTTTTCTGAAAAACTAATGACTAGTGTCCCAGGTTTCTCACTGGTATCTTACCAGGGCCATGTATAACAGTATTAATGCTTTGCAAAACCTCTGCTGAAAAAAATAAGATTGATCTTAGAATCGTTATGATTTATGAAATTATTAAATTTATGGCTTTCTGTGGCTGCTGCACATTGACAGACACTAACCTTGCTGTGACAAATTCGTGTATCAAGAATCCTTCATCTGCCTTTATCATTTATAAGCACTGAACACTTATCCCACAGTAATAATGATTGCTGGTAGCCTCTACCAGCTTGGACTTGCACTTTGTACTTTTGCAGCGCTTTTCTCCTGCCACATTCATATGGTAACTCAGCTCTCCCTGCAAGTTATTCCAGCCCTGCTCTCTATTAGCAGTGCCTCTTTGAGTTACGAGCAGATTTCCTTAATGTGGTTCCAAATCATTAATGAAAATACTAAATGAAAACAATGTCAGGACCAATCCTTGTCGACTTCACTATGAGCTTCCCTCCAGCTCAAATCTTCCCTTTTCAGCAGCCCCCAGAGCTGATCTCCCTGCCCCCACACCTCACTAATCTCACAAATAAAATTTCCTCATTTTATCCAGTTAAATAAATTATTTCTTGTGCAGCACTGTGTCAAATACTCTACTGACCTCTAAATCCTTCTTTTTGTTTTCCTAGAGAATGTTTTATTTTACCTAGTGTAGCCTTTGAGTTACTCAGCCAGAAGACACCTTTTGTAGAGCCAAGACTGCGTTTGTTCCATCTACTATCTGTACATTACACTGCCTGGACTGATGAGGATCAAAGATACTTTTGCTCTGCAAACTCAATTATTACTGGGAGCACCAAAGATACCTGTGGTATCATCTGTCCCTTCTGTGTCTCGTGTGTCTCATGACTTGTGTCAAAACTGGAGGTCATTTCCTGGCTCCAATGGATGACCCTGTCTTTCCCTGCCTGAGTTTATATCCAGCAGAGGACTTTGGCTGACAATATGAAGTCTCAAGTCTGGAGCACAAACAGAAGGGTCCCTGCTGTGGGATACCTGTGATGTTTGTTAGAGTTTAGAGACCACTGAGAGCCACGTGTTCTCTTGTGTGCTGTTGTGAACAACAAAAGGTGCTGCACAGTCCAGGGGGAACTGTCACTCTCGAGCAGGTTTGCTGTGAATGGAAAGGGAAGTTCCTGCATCCTTCAAATAACAGCACTCACTTCCCTTAGCTGAGGCTAGTGCTTAAATTTATGCCTACTTGTTGCAGAGGCAGCATCTGAGACTGGTAAGTCTTTTTAAGGCTTGAAATCAAGGTGTAACTTAATAAACCTAGGAATGAAAAAAAGCATTTCCTACCCCTTCTCATCAATGTCTCCCCTAAGCCAAGAGACAGAAGATTACTTCTAAAATCTAAAATCCTGTACTTTGACAAAACTGTGTGTAATAGAAAATAACATTCTGTGAGGGTAAAAAAAAGTCAGTTGTGGTTTCTTACTCTGAAATCTGACAGAACATTGTTTTAGTCGCACATTCTCAGTTGCATGTGCCCACCAGTAGACTGTCAGGAATAATGGTGTGTTTAGTCATTAAAAAGCAAAATTAATCCAATACCATTTCAAGTTCTAAACTGGCAAATCTGCAGAAAGCCCTCAGATTGACTTGAGAAGTCGTCTTGGGAGCAGGGCACTCCTTCCCTCTTCTACATGCAAGGAGAAAGGCTCGACCCTGGCAGAGCGAAGTAATTCAGGCTCTGAACTGATGATGTCCCAGGGGCAAAACAACTCTATGTGCCTAGAGTCAAAGGGCAAAAGCCAAAAGCTTAGTGGCACAGGACAGCCAGGTCAGTTCAGGGTTGCTGCTGCTGCAATGGTGTATGGGCCTGCACAATATTAGGAGTCAGATCGTGCTCTGCACTACAAAAGGTAAACACAAAACACTCCCTAGAGAACACATCAGGTTAGGCAGTCTTATGAAGTTTTGTCCTGCTTTAGGAAGTTGCGACATTGAATTAGTAAAAGAAGAGACAGATACAAAGTGGGTGATGAGCACTTCAGCACCTGGTGGTTTGTGCTGCACTTGGAACTGTTGCAGGGAGGCAGAGAGCAGCATTTCTCCCCAACACGGCACCCATTTCAGCTGTGCACTCACCTGTGTTTCTAAAGAAAATAATATGAACCCTGCACTTCCTAAGGCTAAAACTTCCTCCAGTGGATTACTTTTTACTTCAGTGGATTACAGAGGGCTGCAGTCAAAAATAGTAATATAATAAGGAAGTATGTAGAACCCTGATACCCAGAGACCTTTTATGACACCTGAGCCACAGTATTTCCTTGGCAAACAGCCAAAAGGTTCTCATTCTCCTTGCTTTGGGAGAAAAAGAAAAAATATGAACCCAGGTGTTAAAGCTGCTGAGATGCATGCCTTGGTTGGCAAGCAGATGTCATGAGAATTGGGAGACTCCAACATCTTGCTCCAGCTTCCAGAGAAGAGGTGGATCTCCAATGGGGAACAGCCTGGCTGTTAAGAGCAGGTCTCAGTCTTAGAGAAAAGTGAAAAAGGAGAACGTTCAAGCCCACACTGGTGATGTGAGGCCACACAGGGAGTGAACTCACTCAGTGTGATGTCCATAGCATCACAGCAGTCAGATGTGCATACACGTGTTAGTATCTTCTGCTTTAGACTGGAAGTAACATATGTGACCAAGCGTAAGAAGTCAACTATTCAAATACTCCATCTGTGAAATTTAAGTACAGATTTGATAAGTAAATCAGGTAATGCAGTAATTTTACCTTCCAACAACCAAAGCTCCTTAAGCTGGAAGCTTAAAAATTGCTATTATGGCCCTATTTCCTTAACTGTAACTTCATGCATTTTTACAATGTTTTATTCAATCTGGATAATTCTGTCTCCAAACCCGGTGTCAGAGTAACTGATGTAGATGTCTCTGGAGTGATTTTAGCTTTAGCTGGAGAAGTCTTCCCATCTACAGTAATGTGTTGAGCAATAAGGAGGGTGAACACCAGAGCCTTCGAAGACAGGCCAGTGGTGAAAAGGGGTCAGTTTGTGCAAAATCTTAGCATGAATCCAATCATTATCTCAAATTACAAAATGCTTTAAAATTTTCATCTTAGATGCCTAATCTATAAAAAACTGCTAAGAGGCTTTTTTAGCAAAGATCTTATTTTTAGTGTTTTATACAGCAGTGCAAATACAATGCTAGGATTAAGAATCAGACCAATAAAAATGTGTCAAAAAGTGAAAGCATAATTCAGAATAAAAAGTCAGAGGGAATTCCAATCCACCTCAGCACAATGCGTGCAGAGAAGGAGGCTAATCTGAATATTATTCCCTGCAATTCTTTCTTCAGCTCCATTAAATTCATACCTTTAACCATTTCCAATTGCCATGCACATATATAGTGCTCTATGCCAATGAAAAGATGCTGCTGGTTGCGCATTTTAAAACCATCACTAGGATCAAAATCTGAAATTCTTTTATCTTTGAGTTTTTTTCTCTTTAACTCAGTTACATGTGCAACTTCATTACTTTCAAGAACACCTGACTTACACACATGAAAATGTTTTAATATTTGTGCTCTTTCCTATTAAAAATCCTTTTCTTGGGAAGAAAATTTTAAGATAAAATTAAGTAAAATATATATAACCAGCAAGGAATTATTTATCACTCTTTATCTAACACAACATGGTCTTGATATAAGTGAAGGCAAAAAACCCAAAACCATCCAAGTCTGTCACACATTACAAAAACTGGAAAAGGCTTATTAGTAAGGACCATATCAATTTATTTTAAACAGCATCTTTATTTTTGTACCAGAATATGGAAAGCTTTGTAGGTTATATGGTTTATTTGGTTGGTTCACTACTGTATATATATCTACACATCCTGGTGTCCACAGTATGAGTTGTGGAGCTAAGGAGAGAGATTAATACGTGTTTTTTTTTCTATGACCAGTATTTAAAATTCAGCTCATAAAGACTGTGTTTGATTATTTGGAAAGGCTGATAATGAATCTATCATATGACTTGATGGAATTAAACAGGCAAAAATGAGTTGTCATCAGTCTTAAAGAAAGAAAAAATTATACTTGAAAAAGCCCTCTGTTTTACTGTAATTTAGAAGCCCAGAGAGGACACTACTTTAGCGTTTCTAAATCCCTAGAAAAGGAAATGGATAAAATAAAAACAAAACAGGTTCTCTGAAAGATATTGTCGTTTTCTTCCAGAGTAGCGCTAACTAAATAACAAAAAAGCCATGCACACAAAAATTAAATGTAAATTCAACATCTAGGACAGTTAACATCTAGGATAGACAACATCTAGCCACTTCTGTGGCCCCAAAGCAGGATAAAAGGAAATAAATATACTTCATGGTTGGTAACCTATTAACTGACACCAACTGTTGCAGCTGTGAATAAAACAAATTTGTGATAAGATTAGATATGTTGTTTGCACCTGGCCATCTGTAAATTGCTGCTTACCATAAGAATCACATGCTTTCTACTAGTCACTGTGATAAATGCAGAGTAACTGTTATTGGTGGGGTGGTTTTTACCCTTTGGTAAATAATAGAGGAAATAATAAGGAAAAAATTGGTATGCAGTGGATTTGTTTTTTCTATAGTTTGTGCAAAATTTGCCCTGGTGTTTTCCTGCTTTTAAAGAGAGAAGGAGCAAATCAAATAAATGAGACTGTATCTCACCAGTGTGGACAGAATAAGTAATCTAAATGTGTTTGTTTCCGATGGAGAGAGGAAATAGTGCTCTGTAGTGAAATTATCTTCAGGTCTGCAAAGGCTTGCAAGATGTCCTAGGGTTTTGAACAAAACTACAGTGCAGGCTAACTTACCAGCAGCTTGAGGGAGTCACGGACAGCTCCTGAGTAACAGGTGATGGTGTTGATGATGATGATGATGATGGTTATCCCTTATTTTCTGGCTAGAAAAACCACACAAGAAGAGAAGGCTCATTGCACATGTGGTGTTCAGATGCTGCCTTGCCTACTCATGAATGGGTGCCAAAATGCTGAGCAGAAGAGGGTGGCAGCATGAAGAGGGAAGAGCAGCATGAAGGGGCTGCTGCAGAGACCAAGGCACGCAAAGCTTCTGTCCCTCCCCAGACAGCAGCAATCCCCTCCAGAGCTGCTGTCCCTCTCCACACATCAGTGCTGGGGTTGGCATCTCCTCAGGGAGGGCAGCAGACCTGAGTAGGCCCGGGGAGCACACCCAGGACTGGGAAACACCCAGACAGCACCCACTGCTCTCCAGCAGGGCAGTGGCATGAGCTCAGGGGGGCCCGGCCACCCTTCCTGGGGGCAGGAGAGTGGGCTAGCACAGCCCAAACCAGCAGCATTTTCTCCTGCTTTGCCTGAGAGGTGTCTTGAAGGATTACCAGCCCTGAGTAGACTTGCCAAATGTGCAACCAGGCGTAGCAGTCACAAGTCAATTTTGAAGAACCAAAAGCCAGAATGGTAAATTAAGGAATGATTAATGAGTGCCTTGAATACAGAACCTTTCTTTACTCCAGATGAATAATTTTTTTAACTTCAGCTAGATACTATCCTCTACTCTATTAACTAAACCTTAAAAAACTGCTCAACCATACTGCTGAAAATGTACCTGTGCTATAATTTGTCTTTGTTTCAAATGACAGTATCAGCTATACAAGTCTCTCATTTAAGTAATGGCATATCACAGCAGCCAGCATGAATATTACAGCCCTCATTAAACAACAGATTCCACTGCTCCTGTCACTGTCTGCTTAATATAGCACTGCTGCCCTGTGTTCCAAAAGAAGAACAATTGCAGGGGAAAAAAAATTAAACACAGTCAAATGTCTGAGTTGAAGTCTTACCATGACTGTGAGATAGTTGAGAGTCAGATATCCTTTCACAGCTGGATTTGCTTAGAGCTCTGTGAACAATCCAAAGAGCAGTAAGACAGCCCTTCTGCTCCCCTAGTTTGCAGTAATTTTGGCCTTACATGTTGAGCTTTTCTGAGAAGAAACTTCAAGCCTGTTTAACACCAGGATGTACAGCAGCATGCATTTTGAAACCTCAGTTACTGAATATAGATATGAAGCATATAAAATTACAAAATACATCAGCATATATCTATGTAAGAACAGCAGAACTTCTTCCATTTATAGCAGTAAAGATGGTAATATATTTCTAGGACAAGGAAATGGAAGAACAGAAATAGATTACTTGAGAAATTTTAAGTGATTTATGATTTTTATCTTCATCAGTAGGTGGCCAATCTTTCTGCTTACTTGCTCTGTGTGATTCTGAAGACAAAATCAATAAACCACCCACAGGTAAATTTTTGTAAAGCTGGATGGAATGAAAGCTGTGCTCTGAGTGTATGCTGTTCAAATTTCCTTTACGTGATTAATAGCAAATTAGTGCAGAAGTTATACTAGAGGCTGAGAACAGGGAAACAAAGCTCAAGACACAAGAAGCTGTGGGCTGGTGACATCAGGCAAAGGAGCCAAAAGCCTGCTGGTGCTTGCTTGCTGGAGCCTTCCCTCGAGGATGGAATGGGGAGAAGATTTGTGCACAGGGGAGCAGCAGGACAAGAGCTGAGCAGCATCACAGCCCACTCCCAGCTGCTGTGTAAATACCTCGGAGAACTGGAGCCACCCTGGAATCACTGTCCATGGGATGCATTAAACAAGGGTGAGAACGTAAAAAGCTATTATTGCTCCTGGTGTCTGAGATGGCTCACTTACAGTTAGCTCAGGTATTTTTACCCTACACCACAGTCTGCAGGGTATATCTATCCTAAAAAGCAAGCATTTCCAGTGTGCATCTCTATAGGAACTTGATACACTTCTGTCTTTTTTAGTTCTGCAGTCTAAATATTGGGGTCTTTTTTCCCCCAGTGGTCTCACTATTTTTTCTGCCGGCTGTTTTTTTCTCCCCCTTGGCAAGGTCATACACAGAAGTCTTGAGCACAGTGGCTGTGCATATGCACGTGCTCGTTTTAGCAACAGGCTGTGGTGCCTCAGAGCTGTTCCTTGACAGTCACACACCTCCGGAGTGAGCCTTACTCAACACACCAGGCACAAGACGCACGAGATGCAGCCTTGTATCCTGGTTGCTTCCACGCCCTGTGAAACATCTACACCGTTTCCACATAACACCTGTGCCACCCCAGCAGGGACTTTCCTTGGTCCTTTATGTCACAGAGGTGAGAGCCTGATGAAAGCCGTAAGATCTGCACTGAAATAAAGTAAGCGACTCAAACCCCCCCCCGCCCTGCGGCACGCATGGGCAGCTGCCATCACCCACCAGCACCGCCACCTTCCACCTCCGAGCCTCCACGCAGACCAGGAGGAGTGCACGAAGGAATAGGTCTCAAGCTCCTGATGAAAGCAGGTTCGATGAAGTCTAAGCAATGTTGGTGTAAATGTTGACTTTCTGTATTCTCTGGGGGATACTTGGCTTGTAAGGCCATTATAAAGCATCTTAGCTGGCATATAATTGTGTAATTTACCAGTAATTCTGAGTAGACTACTAATTTGTGGAAGTCACCCCCCTCCTGAACTGCCCATCGGCCAGATATTAAAATAAGGATTTTTTTTTTTAATTACATTCAATGAGAATAAGAACAGACTATTTGGATGTGCACAGCCTTTCCTGAATACAGTGATATTTTCTAACTTATCAACAAGAATTACACCTCCAATTTCAAAGACAGTCCCAAAAAACCCAACAAGAAATAATAAGGATATTCTTTCTATGGAAGAGTTTCAATTAGCAGAAATGCAGAATTTGTCATGTTTTTCAACTGCTACATTTATAACCCACAAAATTAGTATACACTAACATACTCTTATACAATTTAAATAATGTAGTAATTTTATAAAGCAAGATTCAACAGTTCAGGGGAGTTTTTTCATTATTTTCTAATACTTAATTAAGACACCAGACTTTGTGTTACTGGTGGAAACACAGGAGCTCATGATTAAAATTTTGGAATGATATATAGAAAATGCCTGATTCTTGTAGTGAATTATACTCCAGTTTCCCGAGATTCCATACAGCCAATTTATTTCTCATAGCAATTAATTTAAACTTAAATACAAACTCCATAGAGCAATGCAAATTCAGACATCATACCTCACTTGAGCATACCTGCACATTGAGACAACTCCTGTATACGCTTCTTGACTGTGACAGCTAGATCAGGACTACATAGGGTAGCCTAGAATTCCCTCTTCTGATATTCTGTTCAAAAAGGTACAACTTTTAGAGAAAACAAGGTTTTTAGAAAAATATTTATTTTTGAAATAAATATTCATGTTTAATATCAAACTATTAAATTTATTCTGCACAAACAGCCTAAACAAGATAGGTCACAGAGATTATAGAAGATACCCTGGCAAGTACAGAGTGGTATAATTTGAGCAATCTATTCAGAAAATATTAAAAACCAAAACCTACTTACTAGTTGTCACACCAGCACCATCATTAGGAACAATTATATGGAAGAAAACCAGGATGAAAGCCAGACTTTTATTTGTCCAGAGCACAAAAGGGAAAAAAAAATACATTTTTCTCTCATTCATTTTAGATTTAAATGTATTTTGCCTCTTCCCACCAGAACCTGCTCTAGATTTTTTGATCTGTGCATCAGAAACATGAATTCAGAAAAATTAAATAAAAATTGTTTGGTTGGAATTAATCCATTAATGTCTGAAGACTATGGGGCTGAATGGAGGGGATTGATTTTTTGAGTACAAAGGCAATTTTATGATAAAAAGCACTAAACACTCTCTAAGGCTATAAATGATAGACCACTCTTTGTCTGCCTCTGAATATCTTGTACATGCCTTCAGGTTGCCAGAGGAATTTTCTTTACTTAGAGTTGGAGCCTGTGGATAAGCACTTGTTAGTAACCCAGAGCTTGCAAAAGAAAGAAAGGACCATTTTCACAACTAAATAGTATGCAAAATATTTTTATCTTTTTTTCCCCCCTTTAATTTAATTATCTTGAATATATCACTCAAGAAATGACCTCACAAAAACCAAGCTAGCAATGCTAAGATCTACATTTTACAAAAACCCTTTTTCCTGTGTGCACAGGGAATACCTTATGCTTCCTTTCCAGAAGGACTAAGTACAAGCAACATTTTTCTTAATACAAGAAGACATTCATGCACCAAATTTAATAGCATGCAACATCCCACTTGAAGACCTTTGCAAACAACCCACATTTAATTCAATGGACAGTGGTTTGCAGCTCTCTCTTATCAATGATGCTAAAATCTGGGTGACATCAGGATGCTGTGGAAGTGGGCACAACTACTACTTCATTCTTGGTACGATGTGGGCTTCTGCTGAGCTGCCTGCTTGCAGCTGTTTGTTCTTTCATAGAGATGGCAGGAAAAGATGAGCTGAACGTTACACGGGTGGTGGGTGATAAGGTTGTAGAAGGCAGCGGAAGGTGAGGGCAAGCAGGAAGGAGAACACAGACGGCTGGGAGGGAGCGCAAGGGGCAGAGGAGAGGAACACGTTCGAAAAGTGCAGTGGTACAAAGAAGCGGGGCCCCCCCTCCCCGACCCTCCTGCAGGGAGGAAGGATCGGCCCTGACACAGAGCTGGCTGCAGGCACCGCCAGCCGCTGCTCCCCTCCGCTGCCTCTGCTCTTGGGCTCCCCTTCCCGGGGTGGCCTTCACGCAGCTGCAGCTCATGCATATGCAATCTGCTGCTACATATGCAGCAGACCGGTAATTCCTCTTCAACCTTGTGCCTTTTCACTTGCCAAAACGTCTTTAAAAATGAACTAAAAGCTCTTCTCCTATGAAGCTGTTAAAAAAAAAAACAAAAACAAAAACAAAACAGTTTACTTAATCTTATAGGACTGAATAAGGGGTGCATTTCTGCTTTTAAGTAAATGCAAACAATGTGTTTTCCAAGTTTCTTTTTTACTATTATTTTTAACAGAGCCTTTTGAACTTGTGTTGCTCTTAGGGAACAAGTTTAAACTTAAAAGTCACCAAAGTGGATAAAGGATAGAAAGTATTATCAATTTTCTTACTAAAATCACTGGAGAGGTGTTCCTGCCCTCCCAAACCAAACATTTACATATAAGTGATAAATATCTGAATTAATATAAATACGTATATGCAAATAGATTCTTACCTACTTATTTTATTAAATGAGCTAGAAATGTGTTGGCATTCTCATAACAGGAGCACTGAGTGTCTATGTGCAGGCTTGTATTTAAGTAAAATGCAAGTGAATATACAGTCTGGGAGGAAACAATACCATACAACTTTAGGCAACAGATTTTCAGTCGTAAGTAAATAATATCCTCCATAAAACACTTCCCAGTAATAAAAGTTCTTCTCCACAAAGCTATCAGAGAGAGTTCAAAGCGTTTACGAATCACGTTAAATAAAGGTACACTGTGAATCAGAGTGATGCAATTGTACAATGGAGTTTTCTTCTTGCAACAGGACGAAGAAGGAGGGCCCACTTTCATGTCTCACTTTACACCTCTGATCCTTAAGCACGTTCTTCTTTGATCTTTGATGAATATCTGTTATCATCATGTTATGTTATTTTAAAAGCCATAGCTTGCTTTTTTTCTTTTCTTTTCTTTTTTTTTTTTTCTCCCCTGTAATGGCAAGAATCTCATTTACTTTATTTTCTTTGGATCAAAACAGGCAATAGAAAGGTGGTGGGGGAATGTGTTCTTCAGCAGCATACCTCTACTCTGGCCTTGTCATTTGCAGTTCAAGAAGGCTAAAATCACCACATACACCTATTACAAATGTGACACAGAATGTCAGGAAAAATATGCGTTACAGAGGTGAATTTTGGTCCCAGAGAGGAAAACACTCAGAAATAATAGAGGGGTTTTTTTTCAAGATAAGTAAGATGCCACCATTCCCCACCCTGTGGATGATTATCAAGGGGGCACGGGAAGAAAGGTGTCCGTGGATCGCCTTCCATTAATTCCCCGCAGCGTGTCCCCTAAGGTCGCTGGACAACCCTCGCGTGTCAGTGCTCAGGAGGCGCCCGGGTGAGAGCCCTGCTCTCCCGTGCAAGTGAACACGGCCCACGCGGGTTCAGTCCCGTGGGGCCGCCGCCANCCGAGCACTCACCGCGCGGCTCCGCGCATCCCTGCCAGCCGGGGGCTGCGCGCAGCGCGGCGGGGGCGCCTGCTCGGGCCACAGCGCGGGACTGAGGTGCGTGATAATGAACCCGAGCTCGCCCGGGCGGGGCGGCTGCGGAGCGGGGAGGCTGCAGGGGGGGGGAGGCGGGCGCGGGCGCGGCCGGGGGGGGGGGGGG
>VZTR01024724.1:646828-669165 GCA_013400775.1 Chaetops frenatus | reverse complement strand
GATCGAGCGGCGAAAGATAATGGAGCAGTCCCCCGACATGCACAACGCGGAGATCTCCAAGCGCCTGGGCAAGCGCTGGAAGCTGCTCAAGGACAGCGACAAGATCCCCTTCATCCGGGAGGCGGAGCGGCTGCGCCTCAAGCACATGGCGGACTACCCTGACTACAAGTACCGGCCCAGGAAGAAGGTGAAGTCGGGCAACAGCTCCGCCAAGCCNGGCGGGGGGCAAGGCCGCCCCGTTCCCGGGGGAGCCGTCGGCCGCACTGCTGCCGCCCGAGCACCAGGCGCTCTACAAGCCCCGGGGGGCAGCCGGCGCGCCCTCCGGACCCGGCAAGCCGCTAGCAGAAAAGAAGCTGAAGCGGGTCTACATCTTCGGGAGCGGGCAGGCGGCGGCCGCCTCCGCCTCCCCCGGCGGCGCCGTGCCCGGCAGCCCCACGCTGAGCAGCTCGGCGGAGGCCGGCGATCCCTTGAGCCTCTACGAGGAGGGGGGTGGCGGTGCGGGCCGGCCCGACGGGGACTGCGGCTGTGTCGCCTGCCCCTCGCCCTCCGGCTCCGGCTCGCCTTCGGATCACCGCAGCTACACCAGCTTGCGCGCCTCCTCCCCGGCCCCCTCGACGGCGCATTCCTCCTCCGCGTCCTCCCATTCCTCCTCCTCTTCCTCCTCCGGCTCCTCTTCGTCGGACGACGAGTTTGAGGACGACCTCTTGGACCTGAACCCCAGCCCCGGCTTTGAGAGCATGTCTCTGGGCAGCTTCAGCTCCTCGGTGCTCGACCGGGACCTGGATTTTAACTTCGAGCCCGGCTCGGGCTCACACTTTGAGTTCCCGGACTATTGCACGCCGGAGGTAAGTGAGATGATCTCGGGGGACTGGCTGGAGTCCAGCATTTCCAGCCTGGTCTTCACTTACTGAGGCGAGAGCCGGGCCCTGCTGGAGGAGGCACCGGCGCGCGTGGCTGTCGGCAGGACTCGCCCACCCCGCCGGGCGCTTTTGTGTCTTTTTCTGTTTTGTTTGGTGTTTGTGTTTTGGGGTTTTTTAGCGGGGGAGGAAGCGTTTTGTTTGTTTCTGGGAAGGGGCTGTTGAGAGACTGCTTCTTGAGCTCGGGGAAGGAGCGGGATCACCCTCTCCTTGCGGAAAGGCCAGCAGTCCTCTTCCTCCGGCTGCAGACGGACTCGCACACACCCCCTCCGAGAACCTGACGGTGCTTTTTGAGAGACTGGCGGGAGCCAGACGCTGTACTTTTCCCTTTTTTTATTTCCTGGAAAGAGAGACAGAGAAAGGGGGAGGGAGGGGGAAACCACACACACCTCTGGGTTCTTTGTTATTGCCCATTTTATACGAATAAAGAGGAGGGGGAGCGATGCGTTGTGCTGAGCGCACACTGGATGTCTTGAGCATTCGCCCTTTCCTAGGAAAGAGCGATCAGAACTGCTTGGAAGGAAAAAAAAAAAAAAGAGAAGATCCACCCAAACTCTTTGCAAGGTTCACATTTGTGGGGAGAAATCCTGTCCCAGTTTCTTCTGCGGTGAGAGGAAGGCAACAATGCTGGGAGGAGGTGGAGGAGGTGGATGGAGCTGGACTGAGATCCTAGTTAAGCGGAGAAGAGCCAGACTTACATCTGAGAGCTGTCTTGGAAATACGGTGGGGGGAAAAATAATAAACTGAAATGGATTTGCACGTACAGATAAGGTGGTGGCAGCGATTTTCTCAGTCACCTCATGTAATATGTAGAGAGAAAAATAAGGCTGAAACTTCAAGAACACTGAAAACTTCTTTTGAAACAGAGACCGAATGGGAACAGTTTCTGTCATGATGTGGTACAGGGGAAAACGGAGGGTGATGGCTTTTGCAAAAAAAAAAAAAAAACCCAACAAAAAAAACCACAAAACACACACAAAAAAAAACCCAACAAAAAAACCAAACCCGAAAATACAAAAAAAAAAAAGTAGTTTTTTTCTTCTTACTCAGAATTGTGATGGTGTTGGATTATTTCACTGGTGGGGTTTAATATAGCATGTTATACTGTCTATCTTTTCAAGATTTCTGTAAGACTGTTGAACAGTTTAAAAAAAACAAAACTAGTGTTAGGATAATATAAAAGCAGATAGATGGCGCTATGTTTGATTCCTACAAAAATATCACCAGCTTTTTTTCATTCTTAACTCTTTAAAGGATTCAAACGCAACTCAAATCTGTGCTGGACTTTAAAGAAATGAAAATTCAGGACCAAATTTTTTCTCAGAGTATGTATGTGTTTGTTCCTTATAGCTGTAAATGAAAAGACTTTTTTCTCACCGATGCTCCATCCTCGTATTGTTTTTTTTTCCTTGTAAATGTAATCGGATGCCATTTTATAAGTGGACGTATTTATACTGGCCAAACATTTTTGACTTTGTATTTCTTTGTCCTTTTTTGGTAGTTCTCGTTGTTACCCGCACCATTTTTATGTCTCCTTCACTGAAGGGCTAGAGTTTTAACTTTTAATTTTTTATATTTAAATGTAGACTTTTGACACTTTTAAAAACAAAAAGAGAAGAGAGATGAAAACGTTTGATTATTTTCTCAGTGTATTTTTGTAAAAAATATATAAAGGGGGTGTAAATCGGTGTAAATCGCTGTTTGGATTTCCTGATTTTAACAACAGGGCCGCTGGTTAGTATCTCACACGCGTGTGCGCACTCACGCTCACTCACACTCTCACACACCCACGAATCAGCCCCTATTTTGTCCATGTTTACACTCCAATCTGCAGGCATCTTAAAGTGACAGCATCCCTCACCGCCCCCGCCGCTGCCCGCTCCGCAGCCCCCCGCCTCTCCGCGGAGGGGGCGGGAGGGGCCCGGGGGAAGGGATTTCCACTGTATGCTACCGTTTTGGGGAGCCACCTATCCCCGGATGAAGTGAAGCAACTGGTGCATTTATACAGAAGGGATCCTGTACCTTTAACTTGTAAACCACATCTTTTGCACTTTTTTTCTAAGCAAAAATGTACCGTTTAAACCACTGGATCTATCGAAATGCCGGTTTGAGTTCGCGACACTATGTACTGCGTTTTTCATTCTTGTATTTGACTATTTAATCCTTTCTATTTGTCGCTAAATATAATTGTTTTAGTCTCTTATGGCATGATGATAGCATATGTATTCAGGTTTATAGCTGTTGTGTTTAAGATGAAGAAAGTGAAAACATCTTTGTACATTTAAGTCTGTATTATAATAAGCAAAAAAGAAGATTGTGTGTTTATGTATGTTAATATAACATGACAGGCACTAGGACGTCTGCCTAATGAGGTGGTTCCGTTAAGGGTTTAATTTTTTTTTTTTTTTTTTTTTTTCCTTTTTTTTTTTTTGTCCTTTTTTTGGTCATCCATCCTGTGCAATATGCTGTGTAGATTTTTTTTTTATCTACGATCACCCACAACACAACGTGGGGAAAGGAAAAAAAAAAAGAAAAAAAAAATCATGCCAGCTAACCATGTCAAGTTCACTGCCTGTCAGATTGTTGATATACCTTCTGTAAATAACCTCTCTTTTTTTTGGTTTTGTTTTTTTGGGTTTTTTTTTTTTTTTTCTTTCCACTACAGAAAAGAACGCGTTTTTACTCACAAAGAAAAACTGACATTTCAGCCGCTGTGGAAACAGTCCCTGGAACAGAGATCTGGGACAGATNCCCGGGCTCGGCGGCTATAGGGCAAGGGGGTCCGGATCTTCCCTCGCCTCGCCTCGCCTCCCGGGACAGCTCGCCTTGGCGGACCGCGGGTTGAGATTATTTTCCCTTTAAAGAGATTCCCCCTCCCTTTCTTTTTTCCTTTCTTGCCCTGGCGTTTCGGGAGAGAACCGCCGGAGCGAATTAGGTAGTGGGGCCCCACCGCCCATCCAAAATAGTTTCTCCGGGGCATTTTAATGAAGACTTTCTAAGGAATAGCGTGAGCAAAAAGCCGGCCATTAGCCATGGGGATGCTCGGGGCGGGGGTCCGGGGGGCTCACGGCGAAGTCCTTGTCCCTTCCGCCCCGCTGGCCGCCAGACGGGGCCGAGGCTGGTGACCCCGCTGGGATTCGACGTCCCGGGTACCCGCCTGCATTGCCTTCCTGCTTACGAATATGCATCGTACCTCGAGCAGTGTTTTGTAAACCGATTAAAGCATCCCACTGACATAATGGTTTCACTTAGCTGTTAATTTACAGCTGGCTTTGAGCCACGAAGTCTTTTTCCATGAAAAAGGAGCAGCGAACGAAAAGAGCGGTGGTAGCGGCTGTTTCGCAAAGCCACCGGCGCAGGAGGTTAATGTTTGCTCTGCCTTATCCCCGTGAATTCCTGGGTTGTATTTGCCTTGCAAAAAAACCCCATCAGCAGCTCCACTCCACTCATTGCCTGGGAGCTTTCCCGGTTACCCCCCTTTGCATACAACGCCTTTCCTGTCCAGGGTCGCTGGCAAAACCGATGTCCGTGGTGGTGGCCTCGCGTTTCCCCCGGAGCATCCCCGCCCGGGCGATGCACCGGAGGGGTGCACCCAGACCCGCCCGGCTGGGGCACCTTGCTGTGGCCAGGCGGTGTGGTTGGTGATTAACTTCCTCTTGAGTCTGGGCACCGGTCACAATCAGCGGAGGGAACGGCCAGGGGTGGTGACGGGACAGGCAACAACATCCAGCTACAGCCCCTGGCAAGCAACAGACCCGGGACTGCATCCCTCCCTGCGCCTGGCTCCGGTGCCCGCTGCCACTCCAGGCCCCTTGGCCGTTGGCTACAGTTAACTTGAGGGGTTTTATGGTTTCCTGCCCATGTGGTTTTTGTTCTCCATTATAATAAAGTCCAGTGTTGGCAAGCGGATTGTTTCTCTCTGGGGACCCTTTGGTGACACAAGTTGTTGCTTCCAGATAGCTGGGGGAAGTCAGGCTACACAGCAGTTACACACGTGCATATATACATAAATGGCAAACATTTTTCTATGTTCCTTGCTGCTTGCAATAAGACAAGTCTCTCACTACAGGAAGTACCCAGAACAAAGCCACACAAGGATATATCATCAAAGATTACCCCCCCCCCACACCTCGTTTTGTTGGGGTTTTTTTGTTTGTTTGTTTTTTGGGGGTTTTTTTTTTGTAATAGACCATATCTCTAGTGTAATTGCTTTGGAAAGAAAAGTAGTAGCCCTTTAGCAAAGGCAAAAGAAAGCACATTTACCTAGAGGATTTTTTAATGAAGACCAATGTAAAAGAAAAGCAGATTTTAGGAATTGCAACTGGTGTCTGACTGCAGGATTGCCTAACACTGGATCATCTCTTGGACGTGGACCAGAGTGGTGGATTCCTGTGAAGAGGTGTATTTCCACAGCATTGTGTAACCTCTGACTCGAGACTGCTGTAGCTGTCATTCCCTCCTACTGCCCTGCCACCATTGCCAGAGCCTCTGCCAAAGCTGCTCTGAGAGGCCCCAGCCATGGTCCTGGCAGGTGCAACCACATTTCAGCACACAGGGCAAAGAAAAATTGCTCCTTACCTGCTGTGCCTTCACCCTGGTAGTCAGTATTCTAGACTTTACAGCCACACATCGTCATTGTTACCAGTGAGTCCCATGCCACTAACTATTTATTCTGTCCTCCATGGCATTCCCTTCCTGCTTGCGGCCTCTGCAACATCTTGTGGTAATGCTGAGGGAATTAATTTGTGTGCTGAGTGAAAAAATGAAGTTTCTATTTTCTGTTTTAACTTCAGTATAGATAATTTGGTTTGTTCTTGTTCTATGACAATTTTGTCTCTTCATCTTTGCTAAGGCACTCATTTTTATAGCTGCTGTTTCTCCATCAGTTCATCTCATAGTGCATGGAGATATAGAAAAGAATTGAAGATTTAAATTAAAAAATCAGCATAATAGGCTGCATATGTCTGTTGCTAAAATTTATTTTTAATAGATCATGCTTCTTTGTTAATCATTAACTTACCTGCAAATTAGATGAAGACTGTTCACCTCAAGAGTGTATATATAATTTTCAGTAATCAGATCTGCCTCCCCTGTGTATCATTTCATTTCCTTCCCATCCTTGTGAAGCAGTGTGTGATGTGATTGCATACACAGACAGTATTGTATTTTCTTTCTTTTCCAACACCAATGTGGAGTTCCCTAAGAGTCAGCAGTGCTGAACACATTTGCTAGCTTTGTGCTCCTGTGTTATGCTTCCAGCAGAAATGACCTGAGTGGAAAGGACAGTATGGAGGCAGAGGCCTCCCCAGCCTCCCTGCTAGCTGTCGTGGCATCATACGTGACAGAGAATCAGCCATGTGTAGAGGAGTGCAGAGGCTTCATGCTGGCTGGCCCCTTCTCTGCCACATCTGCTTCAACAAAGTGGAAAAAGAAGCAGATTAGAGTGTAACCCTCCTCCCAAGGGCTCTTTTATTCTGCATGTTGGATCTAGTTATTGAATGTACCTATTAGGGTTAATTTTTTCATGTAGAATAACTCCATAAAGGTCTCTGAAAAGCTTTGAAGACATTAACAAGGTATTACACTGAGACCTCCTGGGTCTACACATGTTGTGATCATCTTAATATGCCAGAGTTCAATAATTATTATCCACCTCCCGCCATTTCAACCTCTCCTCTCCAGGGCCCTCAAATGAGCTCCAAACGTCAGGTAGGACTTCTGTCACCAACATCAGGAAAATACATGTGGTTGTCTCTAAGGTGGGTGTACCATGGCACAAATGATGACTTATTCAGGTCTTAGTAATTTCCTGGGCAGTAACTGCTCTGTTTTGTGCATTGTACATAAACACTGTAAGGCAAGGAATAGCATTCACTGAACCTATAGTAATCAACCTATAGAACACCATCAGAATTAAATCCCCTTTATAAGCATGGCTAATACAGCATCTTTGACCAGATTATACTAGTCTGAGTCACTTCCTATGCCTTTTTTTTCCTACCAGTACACTAACTCCTAGTATCCTTTCTCCTCCATGTTTCTTGCAAACAAAGCTTAACCCTCCTACTTGGCAAAAGAACATCACGAAGCTCCAAATGGCCCATGTTTCATCTTCCTTTCTAAGTGAGTTTTATTTGAACCAAAGGACAATATAATAGTGGACCAGAACATTATGTCTTACCTTCTTGCCAGACCCCATTTTTCTCATGTTTAAGCATTTCTCTCCTTCCTATGCAAAAGGCACATTGCATTTCCAGTGGAATGAAAAGAATCTATGTATCCAAGTATCGAAGATGTACCCATGCTACATTATCATCCTGAGTTTAGACCAAAGCTCTCAAATGAGAGTATCTCTGAACACTGACTCAAAACCAGCACCAATCTGGGTACAAAATGTGATAGTGTTTCTGAAAGCTAAATAAAACCAGCTGGTTTCTAACTGAATAATTTAAAAGGCGCTTGCTCAGGTTGACTGTTTTGAAGAAATGAAATTGCTGTGAAACTAGACAAGGTCTGGCTGTGTGATCTCAGCACAGTTCACCGAAACCTTTACACTCAGGTTCAAGTCTGACTGCACCTTTCAAATAGTCACATTCTTGATGTGTCAGAGAAAACAGGATCGAGTGACCCTTTGCTGTAGTAGCCTGCCTGAAGTTTGTGGCTGCATGTAGCTCATGGTCTGTCCCTCTCAAAGAAGTGAAGCAAATAACCCCATCTTTGCAGTTCCCTGGAACTGCTGAAGCCCTAGTTCCTGCCACAGTGGGATGGATGCTAATGAGGGTCCATTGGCCAGACATGAAGTGACTGCTGTGCTGATGACAGTGAGTTAGACAGGATGGAGAGGACCCAGTGACTGGCAAAGGGAGTGGCAGTTTGAAGGTGGGTCTGGGCATTTCTCCAGATTTGAACACCAGAAACTGGATTGGTTTATTTCCATGAAAACAAATTCAGATATCTTCAGGCTCATCCGACCTTTTGCTAGAGACTGCTGTCACTCAGAAATGTGGCATTTGATGTGACTGTGATGCCATTGATTCAAACTTACTCAAGGCACCAAGAAAGGCAAAATAACTTATCATTATGTGGGGTAGTTCCTGTTTACCTGTAATTACTTATGTGCTCTAATTGTTTATAGTTTTAAGGCTTAATTTTCAAGGAGGGGCCAAATTTTCTGTAAATAAGAAAACAACACAATTATTTTCAAATGAAAGAACTTGCATGGTTCCAGCTGTAGGGAAACAAGAGGTACAGTGGATAAAACAGGCAGTCAGAAACAGGCATCTTCAGATTAATTCCTAGTCTTCCTGCAAACTTTGTCCAAGACTCAACGTCATTTGGAAAATCTTATTAGACTACTTTCCTTTGGGTTGGTTTAAATGTTTGTTTGTTGTTTGTTTGGTGTTTTGGTTTTTTTTTTTTAACTAATAAATTTAGAAGGTTTCTAGGAATCAGAGTAAAGGAGCAGAGTAAGAATACATCTGTGCATTCTTATTAAAAAGAAAAGAAGGAGGAATCCTGAGTATTTAAAAAATATTTGGTTTTGTTCTCTTGTATCATCTTTGGGGGAAAGTAAGTATGTAAATGTTCTTTGATTGAGCTCTCCTCACTTTTAGCATGAAGCCTTACAGACTGAGTCCTTTGCATTCCTATCCTGAACTGAAAATGCATATTAGTGCTCTGGAGCTGTTTGCAAATGGAGAGTCATAAATTCCAGCTCAGCTTATCTAAATAGTGTACTTCATGTAGTTCTAAAACACTGTATTATCACGGTGAAAGATACACACCGTTAGTTAGACTTTGGCTGACGTACTCAGTGATAATTACATGAAGGAAGCTTCCTAATTCCATTAACAAATTGTTCCAGGTTTAGATAGAAATAAAATCATAGTGTCTCCTCCTCTTCTATTGCATTACTATTGTTGTTTTGTTGGTGCCCTTAATCCTAGATCAGCAGCTCATGGCCTTGATGCACTATTAGTCCAGGACAAAAAGAGAAGATCCACTTTAGATTGTTTATAATTTAAATGTAGGACAGAAAAGCAGCCATGGATATGAGCAGAAAACAAACTAATTTTGCCATTTGGTCTGCCAGCACTGATCTCACTACAGAAGCAGCCTGAGTTAGCTGCTCTTTCATTCTTTGTAGGTGCCACAGATTAAGATAGGTATTGATGAGGGATTTGGAAGAGAACACATATAAATTTGCACCCATCATCAGGGACTTCTTCCAAAATATTTGTCATGATAAGAGAAAATACAAAACATAACAAGCAAATGGTTAATAATTAGGGATCACAAGGTGAATATGAAGAGGTGTCCATCTCTTCACTGCAGCATGGGAGCAATGAGATAGCTGAGAAGCATGAGGTGGTGCTGGAAAGAACCCCACCATAAGCTTACTTGTGGAAAAGGGGCCCGTGGCCAAGAGCACGAATCAGGTTATCATGGTGTAGCCCATGGACCATGAAAATAATCGTTGAATCAGAAAGTCTGGATGCATGGGAAGAAGAGGAGAAAAGCCTACTGCAGTCACAGGGACCCAAGGGGATGTGAACTTCAAGAAAAGATTAGGAAAAAAACAGTGCTGTTAAAGCATAGCCTGGGTATTAAAGGAGAAATATTGCTGGTGACTAAAAAGAAGCTGGTGTTTTAAGGGAGCAATTGGGAAAGAGGTAGGAGAAATGGTTTAAGAGCCTGGTGGAGATAGAAAAGTGTATCTTGGTTTAATGCTGGCAGAGCATATGACCTGGGTATCCACAGGCAATGTTAGAGACAAAGAATAGTTTTTAATTCCATGTGAGGTGAGGATATCAGCAAATCATTGTGTCAGCCGATGGAACGTGGTTTCTACAGATGCATATCTTAGGAGAGCTCCTCTTACAACCTATCTGGCAGGGCCTGGAGCCCATTAGCTTCATTCCTCTGGCCAGCCCTACCTGGAACTCTCACCCAGCCCTGATGAGCTCATTTAAGCTGAAGTCTGGGCCTCTATCCTCTCTCCTAGGCATCTCCCTGTGCAAAACCTGTGGAAATATAGTGTCTTTTGATCTCAGCTTCCCTCTATAAAAGTTATGGCTGGGTGGATGGATGGATGAATTGATGAAGACGTGTATGACACTTCTTCAGGAAAGCAAGCTTAAAAGGCAAGTCTGAAGAGCCTTTTGCCTATAGCCACCCCAGCTGGTGAAACGGGTTTTGGAAGCATTTGAGAGTTGTGCTTGTGCTACTCTGAGTGACTGTGGCACTCAAGAGAGGATCTGGTGTCCTATGGCTTTACAGATGTGGTTTTTTGTAGCTTCCTCTTAAGGATGTTGGATGCTAAATAACAGATTTAAAGCTTTTGTGGCTCTGCCTGTTACTGGCAGGTCTGTTGGTAATCTGAAACTAACTTAATTCCAAATTTTCCTGTAATGTTATTAAATATTGGAATATTTTGCAGGAATGGGAAAAAATATTATTTAAAAAATAAAATTCCCATTTAATATTATTCCTTGGTAAATAGAGTTGTGCCATTGGTATGCTAAAGTGTAGTTAATACTCTTCTTGTCATAAATGAATTATAAACTTGTAGAGCAAAGTGTACTCATAAGGAAATATCCACATGTGCACATTTACAAATAATTTTTTCATCAGAGGCTCTGAGAACAACAGTGATGACAAACAGAATGGGCTGGTTTCACATCAAGGGGATAGATTATATCAAAGCCATTTAAATTGCCAATTTTAATCATGATTTAAATTGTCAAGTTGGAAACCTTGATTTAAATAATTGATTTTCATTTTGTTTTGCATTTTGCTTCCTAAGTATTTTTCTAAATAAGGGCTGATTCTTGTTGGCTGTTGTAATTCAGCATTTCCTTTTGCTAGCCATTAGGTGTAAAGTACATATTGCGTCTGCATATATTTTAGTAGTTTAACATATATTTACACAGATTCTTAATTTATACACTTTTATCATGCTAGAAAAATTATTAATGAATATTTTCTGACTTTCTAAATCATGTTTATTTTTCCTCATGCATTCATTCAAACTGTATTTGGATGGTAATTAGACTTTCATTAAAAATACATAAAATCTGGAGGGGAAGGGGGCTGTAAATTAGAATATGCTGGGTAGCTAAAAAGTAGTTTTGTTAGAATGTGTTCCTGTTAAAAAACAAGGTCTAGATCTGCTGTGCCCTTCAGACTTGTAGCTCTGATAAGTTATTTTAGCAGGGCATTAGTTGCAGTGTTACCCAGCCAGGAAGGGCTGCATTTCTAGAACCTTCACACACCTCTTTAAGAGTGCAGAGATGCTGTGTAGAAGCTGAGGTCTGTGCCAGGATAAAGAGCAGTAAACCACCAAGGACAGGAGCTCCTGCAAGATCCATGGTTACTTTTCCAGCCGAACTGGTGCTAGTGGAGAGGGAAGGTCACCAGCCACCTTGAGCCTCCAGGACAAGGACAAAGATTTCTGGTCTAGAGCTTGCTTGGAGGCAGCTTGCAACAGGGGTTTTGACAAAAGTGGATTATTTCTACCCCCTCACCATCGTGGAGTTTAATACCAAAGTGCTTCTGCAGAGTGTCCTGACTGGCTGTTAGATGGTCTGGATAGTCTGTGGCTGGTGAGCTGAACTGTCACTGTGTCTGCCAAGATTTTAGAGGTGAATTCCAGTGTCTTATGATGTGTCTTAGCCTGATGGAACAGGAAAAAAAATGGACAATTCTACTTTTAATTCCTGTTGTATAATTTGTGTATCATGTGCTTTCCTGGAAGACCTGGTTATTGGAGGAAGTTCTTGATTGTGCTGGGAAGTATAAGTTATTTAATTTTTAACACTGAACAAGGCATTTATACTTATTAATTGGCAAAAAATGAAGCCAAGTTTCATAATACTTCAATTCTTTTAGATTTAAATACATGTACAGTGTCTTTAACATTCTTTGGTGTATAGAATAATGAGGAAGACAGTTTTTCCTTTTCTAACCGTGGTATTTTGAACATATTAATTTTATAAACTAGATAGTAAAAATAAAATGTTTTTTTAACCTTTCATCCTGACTACAAATGATTACTTGTGGGAGTGGACTGGTTAATCACTGTCTGTTCCTTCAGGTAGTGAAGCTACTCTGGCTGTAGAAAACTTCCAGTGAAACTATTTGGAAGGTCTGTGTGACCCTCAGTGTCACCCTCATTTTTACATGAGATAAAACTGAATATATTCCAAAACATGGGAGATGTATACAAAATGGATCCTCTGAATTACAAAAGGACAAACTTTAATAATACTTTGTTGAAACTTTCCTTAAAATTAACCTTCTAAGTATCTTGGTCCTCTTAAACTGCTTGACCCAGATAGTTTTAGGTATGAATAAGGTAACAAATTGCTGGAAACTTTTTATTTTTTTAAATAAAAAACCTTTGATTTTTGCTTAAGTAAGTCTGACTTTTTTCCTATTAAAATTTTTGGTGTGACAGTCAAGCCTAGAAAATGTAACAGAGTGTTAAGTAAGTCCTGTCTAATCTGAGTCTTATCTGACCATCCATGCTGACAATATTTCTCAGGTTTAAAGGCACTTAGCACTTAAAACAGCCAACTGTGCTAATTGAAATTAATGGACTATTAATTCAGCCCTTGCAGAACAAGCCACTCATCTCACATATTTGTGTAAGCATTTCTGTCATTGTGGTTCCAAGTGTTTGGTAGTGCCTTGGGTCTGTAAAGGCAGGGCACATAATGCCTGAACCTTCAATCTTAAACACATAGCAAATGTAAAAAGAGACACATAGAAAACAAGCTAAGAAAATGAGACAAAATTACACTTCATATGGTGATGAAAATGATGTTAATGAGATTATCTTTTTGTGTCATAGCTATGACTAAGTCTGTCAAACTTGAGGATGGTGATTTTTTTTTTATTCTTTGTAGAAGAATAAATGTAGTCCTCTTAACTTCAAAACATCCCTTTTCTCAGATCCTCAAGTGGAAATTTTCTTGCTATTTTGCTCAAGATGTTGATTTCTCTCCAGCCCCGCATATGTTTATATGCAACACCTCCGAGCTCTCACTAACAGTGTTTCTTTTTCTCTCACTTTCTTTAGTTCAAAGTTGTTCCCAAATATTTCTCTGCAACAAATTAACATTCCTAATAGGTATGAGTTGTAGTGATAGAATCGCACAAGATCTTCTGCACAGGTGGAATATAAATTCCTTTAATGTGTATACAAATAGAAGTTAGGGAATGTTTAAAATTCTGAGAGTGCCGTGCTTGTAGGTTGAGTTTTGATTAACAGCTGATAAACAGTTCTCTCAGGGTTCCTGCCACATATAATAACATGGGAGATGAAAGAGGATATAGGTTGCTTTAGGCCTTGTCCATTTTACTGGATGTCGTATCAGAGATTAGATTTAATTTCATCCTTTGTGCAAAGAATTTTTTAATAAAGTAGCCATTCAGATTAAAGGAGGGATTACTATATTATATATAGTAATAAATATTGAATTGGATAATATGTTACCTCTGATGCTATCACAGAAATTACTCACTCTGATCAAGTACTACTTCTTTTTGTTCGGTGGAATATAAGTATGTCCTAAAAACTGCATTCCAAAAATAAAGGAAGTTTGAACTATTTAAATAGGCTATAATGAAAAGTAAACAAAATAATCTTGCCCTTAACTAAGAAGAAAAAGAGACAACTTTTAGTTCTGCTATAGAAGTCTTGCTGAATAAGTGAAACAATGCAAATTTCTCAAACACACCTAAACCCAAACTGAACATTTTGGATTTTATAGCAAAGGCAACAGGGGAGAGAGACAACAGAAACCTCACAAGGCAGTGAAGTTTTGTGTTCTATCCCTGTCATTTCATGCTGGCTTGAAGTTGGGTTTGACTTGACAGTAGCTTTTCAAAATGGCAGAAATTATGAATAAATATCCTAATCCCCCACTCCTGGGGGCAAATGGTTTGCCTGACAAAGGCTCTGCAGGCTCAGGAGGAGCAAGAAGTCATCCCCATTGGAGCTCTACCTTGTCCTTCCTGCACAGCTAAAGGCCTTTTGTGCTCTATTTGTTCTATTCTGCACTTCAGCTGAAACACCATGAGACCCAAATATCACTTAAATAGCAGCACCAGAGATGAGAAAATGAGGATTGGCTCACATGTTAATTAGCTAGCTCCATCTTATCATCCACAGTGCAACCTAGGATTGTGAAAAATGCCTTGGTGTTTCTGGTTAGTTTTAATATTTCATAATTTTCTAAAGTGACTTTATACTGAAGTGATATTTTATGGAACTTGGTGCAACATGCACTGAACTCAGGCAGAAAAGGCACCATTGCTTTAAATCTGCTTTGGATTATGTCCACACTGGGACCTGAAGTAACTTTTTAGTCAGGCATTCCCCTTCTGAAATAATTCTCTTCTACGTCTGAACTGTCTACTTTGTTCAGTAGGGCTTGTTTCTACATATATATTCTGATTTTAAAAGTATTTTTTGTCAGTAAGAGCTGAGAAAATTCTCTTCACCAATGATTGGAAAATTGAGGAATAATTTAGTACAAGAACCTCCTGCAGGACCTGCAGGTTGTAGAATAAACCACGTGACAGTTCCAGCTGAGGCTGTGTGGCTCAGCAGGGAAAAGGGTGATGTAAATTAGCTTAAGCTAGGAAGTTGCAGGAGTGTTCAGAAAGGGAAATCTCGATTTTATTTATTTTTCATTTTAATAAATCCTACTGCACAATTGGAGCCACCAATGTAGGTGGTTGTGCCTCTTCCAGACAGGAGCAAATCACAATCCCATGACTCCAAGAATCCTTGTCATTACCTTTCAAAAACCAAATACAGTGAAGTGTTACAACATATTGGAGGATGGTAGTACTGCAGTACTCCAAGAGGGTAGGTACCCTCCTCTAGGCACCAGCAGCTTCTCCCCATGGAAGAGAATTGCCTCAGGCAAATTAATCACATCACTTTATGCTACTCTTTTGTCCCCTCTCAGTAGTTCTGTTTCTGATTCTGGAGATAATTTAAGAAGTTTGAGTTGTTTGGGCTGCAGTTAAATCTAAATGCTTCTCTGCCTTGTGAGTTCTGACAATTTTCTTACAAAATCATTTCTGTTTGGGGTGTGTGTGTATGTACAATGTTTTCAATACAGAGATCAGCACAGGCCTGGCTAAGAATCTAATTTGTCTGCTGTTTATTTGCTATCTGTCACCCAGCTGTGTGTTTAGTCTCATGGTGCAAAATGTTTCCTGTTTCTAGAAAGCCATGTTGTCTGTGGTCACTCCAAAGGTTATTTCCCTCTTAAGATACTCATATTTATTTATAATTCAAAATCAATAATATTTTAAAATGTTGAATATTTAAAAATGCTATGACACTAGAACATTCTTTCCTTGATAATAGAACAAGGAAAGTATCTCTTTTCACACCGATTTTAACTTTACAATTTTTATTTTTCTTGGAATTCTCTATTAGAGTTATAACTTTATTTTTTCTGAGTATATAAATATAATATTTATGTAATTTTCAGAAAGAAATGCATGAAATGAACAATGTTCATTAGACATTTTCTAAATAAAATAGACAGTCTGGTGATCATATGGTGACAGGAATCTCAGCATCAGAAGGTTAATAATGACTCTGCAGCCTCTGGTTGTGGCTAGTTATCAGTATGATTTCCACAAATTTCAGTTTTTCACAGATATTTGTTTCTTTTATGTCATTAAATAAAATGACCTAAACTTTACATGTGTAGCTGTCTAAAAAAGCCTTTTATATTTTGTATTTTTTTCTTTTTTTCTTTTTAAATCCTGTGGTTTCCTTGCAATTCATATTCTGAATTAGCAGACACGTTTTTACCCGGAGTAGAACTTTCAGCTTCTGTTTTTCAATGAAGATGGAAGAAATGGGGTTCCACTGCTTTTTCAGTTTGTTTTCCTAATTGCCTGTGGCAGTGGAAGGACAGACCTTATGGACTGCTATTTGATGTAACGGTAGATGATCCAAGAGGAAAGGAAATTTCCCAGAAGTCATTCCAGTGCTTTTAAACTGACCTTTTCAGTACAGTGTGTCTAGGTGAAACAAACTACCCACGAAATACTCTCAGTGTTTTGGATATCTGCACCCAGGTGTTGCTGATAGATGCCTTAGAATTAAAAGTCTGCATATTCAGCCATCACCAAAGCTGACAAATGGCCAAAGCTGCTCTCACATGCACATTGCATACCTAGGTACTCCAGCCAGAGGTTTCTACAGTTTTCACTGCAGAGAAGAGGAGTGGGGCTCCCTATCAATATTTAAGGCCCAACTGTTCTTCATCTCGGATCTTTTGTGAGCTTTTATATCTGTGTGAAATAAGCTTAAGAAGAATTAAAAAAAAAAAACAAAACCTGCTCCACTGGAATTTACATGGCTCAGGAGGCTTGTAATAGGATGAGTGTCTTTACTTCAGGTCACTGCTTTAAATCCCAGTTAGAAATGGCCAGAAGTCATTACAACCTGATGGCCAGTTGGTGACCTGTGGAATGAACTGGTGATGGGAGCCACCAGTTGCCACCAAGATGTGGTTATGTGTCTCACCAGCGAAGAAAATTCAGTATCCTGCAATTATGGAAACCAGAGTTTTTCTTTTTCTTAAGGAATATCTCATTTCTCACTACCCAGCCTGTATTAAACAGTGTGCAGTTGAGTTTTATCCATTAATAGGAGATTTTCTTAGAATTACAGTCTTGGTAGCTGATCCTTTAAATCTGTAGAGACAACCAGCTGCAGCCTTTAGGTAGTAATTTCCCCACTGCCTGGATTTTATCTAGTAAATGTCTGCCTCTTTTAATGCACATGGTGATTTTTTCCAGGCTTTTCCTGTCATCACCAAGGACACAGCCTCTCCTCATCCTCTCTAATACTTTATTTCACCTTGTAAAAAAAAATAAATAAATCTTTTTTTTAAATTGATCACTGACCCTGTGAATGTATTATTGAAAATAGTTATGTGTAGTTGGAGTCTAATATAAAATATCAATTGACCTATGGACCCCATAAGTAACCCCTTGTCTGTGGAGGCAGAATCTGGAAACGTGGTGTGCTCATGTGTAATAAATACAGAATTTGTAATTTGAATTTACAGGCAGAGGTTACTGACAGATTATTCATCTCTCAAATCTGACTCCAAACAGTCGCATATTATCCATGATATTTTCCTTTCATGACACCTCTGGCATTGTGTGAAGCACAAATTTCAGGAGAATAGGCTTATTTGAGCTTTATTAATTTTTATTTGATTACATTTTCTTAAAAATAACAGGTCAGAAAAAATATGGAGGTGGGGTGAAAGAGGCTGGGTATAAGTTTTAATGTTTCAAGCTGTTGCCTTTGGAACTCACCATAGAACTTGACTGAAACATCCAAAATTACAGCTTTCATGTATTAGTCAGACACATATGCATGAACTCACTTGTGTGGGAGATTGCATGAGCGGGGCTGGAGAAAGCACTGACCTCATATTGTGTTTGCGTTTGCTCATGGGCAGTCATCATCAATATTGGTGTCAGTGACATATTTTACAGTCATTCCACTGAGATCTGGATTGAATCTCTGCTTGGAAATCATAGGCTTAAGCAAAAATTATCTCCTATTTTACGAACGCTGACAAATATACACCTCAGCTTTCCTGAGGGAGCACAAGCAGTCTCTCATTGAGACTGTACAACTTCTTACTCATGGAATACAAAGATAAATTAAACTTCTATCAGATGGACGTTGTTATTACACGTATTTCATTCACGCCAAGTAACCTTTATCAAGACTGGGACTCCTCCCTGGTTTTCAGTGTACAGTTTGTATTTTAGTCCTTATTAAAACAAGGATATGCTTTGAAAAATGTTAGCAGGGCAGTGCATTGGGTTTGCATGGCCATGCTTCAGTACCAGGGCAGAGGCTAAAGGGATGTCTTCTGTGAGAAGCTGCCAGAAGCTGCCTCCATGTCCAGCAGAGCCAATGTCAGCCGGCCCCAAGATGGACAAACTGCTGGCCCAGCCTGGGCCAGTCAGGAATGGCAGTAACACCTCTGTGATAACATACCTTAGAGGGAAAAAAAATAGTTATTGTGCAGATGTAATTGTGGTCAGACAAGAGCAGAGGGAGAACATGTGAGAGGAGGGACTCCACAGACAACAAAGTCACTGTAGAAGGAGGGGCAGGAGGTGCTCCAGGTGCTGGAGCTGGGATTCCTCTGCAATTCCTGGTGCAGACCGTGGTGAAGCAGCTGTGCCCCCACAGCCCATGGAGGTCCCTGGGGGTGCAAAGGTCCACCTGCAGCCCAGAGAGGGTGGATGCCTGAGAGGAGGCTGTGACCCTGTGGGAGGCCTATGCTGGAGCAGGCTCCTGGCAGGGACCTACAAACCTATGGAGAGAGGAACCACACTGGAATAGGTTTCCTGGCAGGACTTTTAACTCTGTGTGGGACCCACATTGGAGCAGGCTGTGCCTAAAGGACTGCACCCCATGGAAGAGTGGCCCACATTCCAGCAGTTCACAGAGAACCATTGCTTGTGAGATGGACTCATGTTGAAGAAGTTCCTGGAGAACTGAGGCATCCCCACGTTGGAGCAGGAGAAGGACTCCCCTCCCTGAGCAGCAAGAGAAACAACTGGATCTGATCATAATCCCTGTTCCATGTCTCCTTGAATCACTGGAGTAGGAGGTAGAGTTTGGGAAGGAGGGAGCAGTGAGAGGAAGGTGTTTTTAAGATTTATTTTACTTCTCATTAGCCTGCTCTGATTTTGTTAGTAATAAATTCAATTAATATCCCAAATTTGCGTATGTTTTGCCTTGATGGTATTCAGCGAGTGACCTCTCCTTGTGTCAGTCCATGAATCCTTAATTATATTTTCTCTCCTCTGTTGTGGAGGGAAGTGGTAGAGCAGCTTTGGTGGGTGCCTGGCATCCAGCCAGGTTCAACTCACTACAGTCTTTTTGGTGCCAGAAGCTGGGATCATGAAGATTTCAAGATGAGGATAGTAACTGGGAGAAGTAACAGGTTAAAACAAGTCCTGAACAATGTTAGAAACTGGAATGATCATGAGAAGTTTTTGTTGTAATTGTGGTGAAGAGACAAGGTGTGGATTTTCTGTAAATTTGTTTTGTGATGATGTTATNTGTGGAGGCAGAATCTGGAAACGTGGTGTGCTCATGTGTAATAAATACAGAATTTGTAATTTGAATTTACAGGCAGAGGTTACTGACAGATTATTCATCTCTCAAATCTGACTCCAAACAGTCGCATATTATCCATGATATTTTCCTTTCATGACACCTCTGGCATTGTGTGAAGCACAAATTTCAGGAGAATAGGCTTATTTGAGCTTTATTAATTTTTATTTGATTACATTTTCTTAAAAATAACAGGTCAGAAAAAATATGGAGGTGGGGTGAAAGAGGCTGGGTATAAGTTTTAATGTTTCAAGCTGTTGCCTTTGGAACTCACCATAGAACTTGACTGAAACATCCAAAATTACAGCTTTCATGTATTAGTCAGACACATATGCATGAACTCACTTGTGTGGGAGATTGCATGAGCGGGGCTGGAGAAAGCACTGACCTCATATTGTGTTTGCGTTTGCTCATGGGCAGTCATCATCAATATTGGTGTCAGTGACATATTTTACAGTCATTCCACTGAGATCTGGATTGAATCTCTGCTTGGAAATCATAGGCTTAAGCAAAAATTATCTCCTATTTTACGAACGCTGACAAATATACACCTCAGCTTTCCTGAGGGAGCACAAGCAGTCTCTCATTGAGACTGTACAACTTCTTACTCATGGAATACAAAGATAAATTAAACTTCTATCAGATGGACGTTGTTATTACACGTATTTCATTCACGCCAAGTAACCTTTATCAAGACTGGGACTCCTCCCTGGTTTTCAGTGTACAGTTTGTATTTTAGTCCTTATTAAAACAAGGATATGCTTTGAAAAATGTTAGCAGGGCAGTGCATTGGGTTTGCATGGCCATGCTTCAGTACCAGGGCAGAGGCTAAAGGGATGTCTTCTGTGAGAAGCTGCCAGAAGCTGCCTCCATGTCCAGCAGAGCCAATGTCAGCCGGCCCCAAGATGGACAAACTGCTGGCCCAGCCTGGGCCAGTCAGGAATGGCAGTAACACCTCTGTGATAACATACCTTAGAGGGAAAAAAAATAGTTATTGTGCAGATGTAATTGTGGTCAGACAAGAGCAGAGGGAGAACATGTGAGAGGAGGGACTCCACAGACAACAAAGTCACTGTAGAAGGAGGGGCAGGAGGTGCTCCAGGTGCTGGAGCTGGGATTCCTCTGCAATTCCTGGTGCAGACCGTGGTGAAGCAGCTGTGCCCCCACAGCCCATGGAGGTCCCTGGGGGTGCAAAGGTCCACCTGCAGCCCAGAGAGGGTGGATGCCTGAGAGGAGGCTGTGACCCTGTGGGAGGCCTATGCTGGAGCAGGCTCCTGGCAGGGACCTACAAACCTATGGAGAGAGGAACCACACTGGAATAGGTTTCCTGGCAGGACTTTTAACTCTGTGTGGGACCCACATTGGAGCAGGCTGTGCCTAAAGGACTGCACCCCATGGAAGAGTGGCCCACATTCCAGCAGTTCACAGAGAACCATTGCTTGTGAGATGGACTCATGTTGAAGAAGTTCCTGGAGAACTGAGGCATCCCCACGTTGGAGCAGGAGAAGGACTCCCCTCCCTGAGCAGCAAGAGAAACAACTGGATCTGATCATAATCCCTGTTCCATGTCTCCTTGAATCACTGGAGTAGGAGGTAGAGTTTGGGAAGGAGGGAGCAGTGAGAGGAAGGTGTTTTTAAGATTTATTTTACTTCTCATTAGCCTGCTCTGATTTTGTTAGTAATAAATTCAATTAATATCCCAAATTTGCGTATGTTTTGCCTTGATGGTATTCAGCGAGTGACCTCTCCTTGTGTCAGTCCATGAATCCTTAATTATATTTTCTCTCCTCTGTTGTGGAGGGAAGTGGTAGAGCAGCTTTGGTGGGTGCCTGGCATCCAGCCAGGTTCAACTCACTACAGTCTTTTTGGTGCCAGAAGCTGGGATCATGAAGATTTCAAGATGAGGATAGTAACTGGGAGAAGTAACAGGTTAAAACAAGTCCTGAACAATGTTAGAAACTGGAATGATCATGAGAAGTTTTTGTTGTAATTGTGGTGAAGAGACAAGGTGTGGATTTTCTGTAAATTTGTTTTGTGATGATGTTATTTTGTTCTTCTCATGGGGAAATTTTTTTGTTTTATTTGCTTGGTTTTGTGAATGGGGATTGTGTGATGAACATGGATTTTAATGATAGTTCTTAAATATGTGAAGCGCAGAGGTGAGGGGTGGAAGGTGGTAAATTATTTTGTGTAAATAGTAACAAAAGAAATAAAGTGATGAGACTGAATAGCTACCCTTTTATGAATATGGATCTACTACTGAAAGTATTCTGTATTAGTCAAAGGCACAAATTTTTGAATAACTCACAAATAGAATAGGGTTGTAACTTTCCACGTGAGGTTTTATTTGAAAAAATTGAAAGCACTGGCAGTGTTGAGACTGATAATCATATTGACCCAAAGGACCAAAAAGGCAATTATAGAGGTTATAGGCAAAGGAACAAAGAACAGTAATAGAGGTCACAGGCAAATGGAAAACCAGACAGTTAGTTTATCTCATGTCTATATTTACTGTGCTGGTTTTACCAGAGCTCTGTAGTATTTCTGTGCTTAGGCTGACCTTGATATTTCTTTCAAAAACAAATTACATTCCATCGTCCTTCAGAATGGCAGATGTACGTCCACATTTTTGCCATACCTATTCCTGTGTGGAAAGGGTCAAACTCATAAGACCTAAAGATACAGCAGGTCAGTACTTACACATGCCAAAATCAAAGCAGGGAGGCTGGGCTGGTTTGCTGGATCTACGGCAGGAGAACGTGGTATCATGCAAGGCGAACGAGCCTCGTTCACCTGGAGAGGGTGGAACTGCAGTGCAGTCTCTCGTGGTGGCCCGGGCAGCCTCGTGCTCGCAGGAGGCTTTGCCTGCTTGCATGGCCTCTGGCAGGATGGTGGAGTCTGTCCTTCGTCCTCTTCCCTGTCTTCATCTCTTCACTTGCTCCCTCTTCCATCTGGCTCTTCCCAGCTGCCCCGAAAGCAGCGATCCCTGTGGTTGCACAAGCTTCCCGTGCCCTGGTCTTTGCTGGCACGGAGTATGTCCAGAGCCAGAGCCAGGACAAGCAGAACAGCTTTGCACTCTCTGGGCTGGTTGTTTCTCCTGTCCCTTTGTGCTGGCAGGGGAACTGTGTGCTGTGTGTGCTGTCTCATAGACCTTTTTTTTTTTGGAGGGCTGCAGACAGTGTAACCGCACCCACATGAAGCGGAAGTGAAATTCTTTTTTTTTT